>CAUYPK010015944.1:0-17471 GCA_963574355.1 Loris lydekkerianus | reverse complement strand
ATGTAAGCATTCCTAATTCTATATGAAATCTGCACATCGTAACCCATAAATACATTAATGTATATGAGATCTGTGTATTTATGATTTAATAAAAAAATAAAGAAAATGAATTTTAGAATTATGTATGATATTGGGTAAGTTATTTAATAGCTAGATCTTAAGGTTGATCTGGTCACCCTCAAAAAAATTCACCAAAGAATTAAAAAAAATTAGAAAACATAACTACAAACAATAGTAAGAGACAGCTGACCCAAAAGTAATTCACAAACACTTCATCCTTATCTGTTTCTCCACGGGGAGTAAAACCTGTAACTACTCTCTGTCTGTGCCTTTCTGATCATTAAGTTCATGTTACACACCCAGTATGACAAGAGGGGGATTTTGTTGAAGACTTTTTGGATTTTTTTTCTTTTCTGGTAAAAGATATGGTTGTAGATGGCTTTCTGCTAGTCTCCAGCATCACAGGCTCCTTTCAGCCGTATGACAACCATTAAGAACAGGTCCAAAATATCTGACTTCTTGAGCCAATCCTAACAACCATGTAAGGACTGTTAATGATGTGAGGAAATAATTCTCCATGTATTTAAGCCACTGTTTGAAGGAGTTTGTGTTTCTTATGCTATGTATTATGCTAAATAATAAATATACTGACAAGAAAGAAAAGAAAAAAATGGAATCTAAGGGAAGCAATAAAACTTTTTTTTTTATACCCACCATGCTTTTGAATGTAAAAAATTTTAAGGAATCTAGACACAAATTTTTAGAACAAATGCACAAACTTAACAATATAACTGGTACAAGGTCAAATACAGCAAAGTAATTGCATTTGCTTACGGTAACAACAAATATTAAAAGTGATGTATATCACATATATGCTATTAATAACAGCATTTTGGACATCAAATATATGGAACTAAATCTACCAAAAGATATAAATTTCTTCTAAATTAAAAGTAACATTAATTAGGAGCAGGCATGGTAGCTCACACTTGTAATCCTAGAAGTCTGAGAGGCTAAAATGGGAGGATCACTTAAGGGCAAGGTTTAAGATCACCCTGAGCAACATAAGGAGACCCTGTTTCTACAAAAAGTAGAAAAATCAACTGAGTATGGTGGCATGTGCCATAGTCCCAGCTACTCAGGAGGCCAAGGCAGGAGGAGCAATTAAGCCCAGGAATTGGAGGTTGCAGTGAATTATTATGACATCAGTCTAGCCTGGGTGAAAACCAAACCAAAAAAAAAAAAAAAAAAAACCCACCAAAAAAACAAATACAAATTATTTATAAAAATTAAGAAAGACAAATGAAAGAAAAGAGATATCATGTTCTTGGTTTGGCAATTCACTACTATAAAGTCGTGTTTCCCCAAATTAATCCGTAAATTAAATGAAATTACAAAAAGAAATCATATTAGGTTTTATTCTGGCAGAAATGAAAAAGCATATTGTACAATTTATGTCCAAAGAGCCAAGAACAGCCATAGCAATTTTAACATAAGATAAAATAATAATAAACCTGAAGGATTTATCATATTATCAGATTTATTTTAGAGCTACATAATTAAGACCTTATGGAACTATCACAATAATGGATAAATATACAAAGAAAACAGAAAAGACATGAAAATAGTATCTTAAAGCTGCAGAGTCATCTGATTAATAGCAAAGGTATTATTTAAGTTGATATTTTGAAGAAATGGTGCTGGAGCGATTGGATATCTATCTGGAAGTAAATAAGCCATTGCTATATATATGATTATATAAAAATTAATACAATGTCTTATAAATCTAAATGTAAAAAAAAATAAAGACTCTGGAAAACACTGTATTTGTTCAACACTGAAATACAGAAACCTTATAAACCAGGAGTAACTATGAGGCAGTAACAGTAACTAGGAGGAAGAAATTATAAATAGACAACTTCAAATTTCTTTTTATTAAAAGAGACAACTTAGGACTGTGAAAAAGCAACCCACAATCTGAGAGAAACATTTGCCATACATATATCTGATGAAAGATTCATATGGAGATTTTTTTTTTTTTTTTAATCATAGAGATGAACAAGAAAAACTAGACAGTCCAGCAGATCATGGGAGAAATACATACTGTGTTACTTTGTAAAAGACGTTATAGAAAGGACCATTAAAATAGGTACTCAGTTTCATTAATCATCAAGGAATGTGAGTTAAAAGTTGTAAGCAGATATTACCATACCTCTACCAGAAGGCTAAAATTGTAATGCATATATATTTTTATATATTATATATATTACCTATATATATTAATATATATAATACAAAGTGTTGGTAAGGATGTGGAGTAACTGGAGTTCTCGAAATACTGCTGTACAAATATGGCTCAGGAATTCCAGCTGTGGGCATATATTAAAGGAAATTAAGTTTGTGGTTTCACTGAAAGACACAGACAAAAATGTTTACACCAACATGTCTTCCTATAGCCTAAAAGTGGAAAGTACCCAAATTTTCCTGCACACAATGAAATATTACGAAGCCTTTGCAAAACAAACCTTCGCAAACACCCTGCTCATTAACATGACGGAGTCACATCCTAACAATGCAGAATGAGCAAGACACAATTACAGACTGCAAAATTTTATTTGGGTACCTTTAAAAATAGGTAAAAATAATTTGTTCTTAGAGAAGATGGTATGGTGATTTCCCTTTTCACTTAGAAAAATTAATTGAGGTGGTAGACTTAGATTTGCACAATTTGTATGATATGCTTCAAGAAATAACGTATTGAATTAAAAATAATGTATTTAATTAATTAAAGCTATTTGCCCTGTATTCTTTCTCTTTCTCCCAGAAGGAGGATAGGATGGCTGGAGTTACAGGGACCATTTTGTAACCTTGAACTGATCAGGATTGTGGGAGCTACACATAAATGGTGAAGAAATGAAAGAGCTCAGGGGGGCCCGGGGCACTAAGGACGTTGAGGCCACTCTGAACCAGCCTTTGCTGCTCCATCATTTTACATGAGGAAAACTATTTTCCTTCTCTGTCCTTCTCCCAAACAAGTAAATAAAAATAAATTAAATTAAAACAGATGAATGAACGGTCAGTACTAACAAATTTGCCTACTTTGTGGAAAGTGAGAGATGTTAGACATGGAGAGAGAGGTTCTGTACATCTATGTAGAAGTGAGGGTTTTTTTTTAAGAGCGTATTCTCTGATATTGCAACATTCATATTTTAAATTTATGTGAAGCCTTTTTTTTTGCAGCTTTTGGCCGGGGCTGGGTTTGAACTCGCCACCTCCAGCACATGGGGCCGGTGCCCTACTCCTTTGAGGCACAGGCACCACCAGATGTGAAGCCTTTTTTAGGCCCATTTAGTAGGGGCTTCCAAACAGAATAATGCTTTTAATATATTGGAATTTGTGTATGGTTCACTCTTCTCTACAATGTTGTGAACTTGTTCAAGGAAAAACATCTGTCATGTTTATCATTCTATCACCTACCATGGATTTACAGTGCTTTAAAATTAGTTTAGTTAAATTGAACAAATTGAAAACACAGTTCAGCTTCAAAACGTTAGGCATCCATCTCAATAAAGTATATGCCACTCGATGAACATTCGTTGATTTGAGCTAATTTAAAATAAATTATTTCACTAAAGGAGGAACAAGGTAATTATTGATGTTTACAGGTTCCATGATTTAAAAAATATAGTATATGTAGTTAATTTATTTTTATTAGACTTTATATTTTATTCTAGTTTTAGTTCCCTAAAAAAATTAAGCAGAAAGTACAAAAAATTCTCATAAACTCCCTGCCCCCACATATTCACAATCTTCCCCTCTATTTATGACACCAGAGTGGCGTGTGTATTAGTTACAACGGAGGAGCCTACGTTGACACGCCATTAATATCCGATCATTGGGTTTCATTCTGCGTGTTCTACATTCTAGGGGTTTTGACAAACGTCAAATGACATATATTCACCATCGCAGAATCCTGCAGAATAGTTTCGTGCTCTTAAAAATCTCTGTACTCTTCCTATCCGTCTTTCTCTCCTCCCTAGCCCTGGACAACCACTAATCTTTTTACCCTCACCATGGTTTTGCCTTTTCCAGAATGTGAATAGTTGGAATCATACAGTATGTAGCTGTTTCAAAATGATGTGTTTTATTTCATAATATGCATTTTAATTTTCTCCATGCCTTTTCATAGCTGGGTAAGCTCATTACCTGTTAGTAGTTAATATTACATTGTATGAATAAACCTTCACTTATTCATCCCTCCCCCTCCTGATTCTGAAGGCTAACTTTATTGCTGCCAAATTTGGCAATTATAAACAGGTTGTCATAAACATCCTTGCATGGTCTTTGCATAGACATGAGATTTAAATGCATTTGGGTAATACCAAGGAGCACAGTTGCTGGACTGTATGATAAGATTATGTCTAGATTGACAAGAGTCTCCCAAGTGTCTTCCGGAGTGGCTGTCCTACTTCACATTCACACTACCAGTGAATGAGTTCTTGGTGTTTCTCATCCTCACCAGCGTTTGGTGTGGCATTCCTTAAAATGTTGCCCCTTTTTTACAGGGAGATAGCGGTATTTCATTATTATTTTAATTTGCAATTCCCTACTGAAAAATCATGCCATGCATCCATCCTTAATTGTCCTGCTTATTTGCCCTCCGTATATCTTCTCTGGTGAGGTGTTAGTACAGGTTGGGGCCCCATTTTGTTCTTTTTCTCATTTTTGAGTTTTCATGGTTGTTATGGGTTCCACAACTTTTTATCTTGCCCACAGTAACAATTAGTCTTCTTATAATTTCTTTAAATGACTTTCTTTTTTACTAGTTCTAAAAGTAATACTTATTTTAGAAATTTTAGATAACATAGACAAGAATGAAAGATAATGTTAAAATACGGTGTAATACTGACACTCAGATAATTTCTAACACAGAGAATATAGACACACACATACATTTAAAAAAATGCTATGTATTGCCAGGAAAGGCAAAATCTAACTTCTCCACCTCATTCTTTCCTCCTTATCTTCCTGTCTTCTTGATAGAAAAGCATGCTGCTTTCCTTATTCTGAAGGCAAAGATACCATGTAATTTAGAAATGTTTCTCTCTGAGAAAGTCTAGCTGAAATGCCTTTCATCGAGGGCACGTGTACCTATTGTTTTTGGAGGGTAAGGTGTTATGAGTCAGGGTTTTGCCCTCACAGTGATATTCCTCCTAATGACTTCCATTTGCTTCAAATATCTCTATTTGTTTTTAAAACAAATAAATATTCGTACTTTCAAACACCAGCACCTCTTCCAATATTTCTCCTGCCATCTCATTGATACTTATATTTAACCAAGATGTCATTCCCAAGGAGCATTTTATAATTTTAGTACATATGTCTGTATCAATGCACAATGTACATTTTGTTGGAGACTTATTAAAATAAAGTCAGATGACATTCAAGTTTAAGAATACATTTTGCAACTTTTGTTCAGTTAGTCTTAGTTTTTGAGATTTATCTGTGGAGAATTGATAAAGTTATTATGAATTGATAAAGTTATTATGAATATTTTCTCATGATTGCTCTCAAAATATTACTCTATATAGATGCAAATAATATATCTATTTTTAAATGTGTAAACCAAGCAGTATTTTGGTGTTTTGGGTATATCATTTGGCCAAGTGCCCAGAATTAACTCAAACCATGGACTGTGTCTATATTACTTTTCATTAAAGTTATCTCAGCACCAGATAGCTCCAGCCTTGCAGTTGATTCTATTTTACTTTGAGCTTTATATAGAATTTGACGAATATGTTTAGGAAAATTAATATTCTTGAGTTCCTGAATCAGATTTTATAATCTTATTACTTGTCATGTGTCAGTATTACATAAATCTCGCATTTTCCAGGACATTTCCATGTACATAAATAGGTTGACATTATTTGCATCTATAGGACACGGCAGAAATATTACTGTCTATTTAAGAGAAAAGAATCTAAGACATGAAACATAACATATTCAAGTAAATATATTCAAATGCATGAAAATAATTTAAAAATATTACTATTAGTGGATTAAAGTATATCTGAGTTGAGTTAATCAGGAGAGTCATTTGAATTAATATATCTGGATACCATTGAAACACTCACATGTCTTTTCCAAATTATTCACTGTTGACAGATGATGCCAGAGGCAACAAAGAATCATGGAGTGTTATTTTCAGAGCAGGAACAATTAAGGTTGATATTCTCTAACCTTGCATTTATGAGCCTCCACCATGTCTATGGGATTTGCCTTTTATAACTCTACCTTGTTTATGTTCACCTGCCCTAGACCCTGGCCAAATAGACTTTTTAATTTAATTTAATTTAATTTAATTTAATTTAATTTTATTTTATTTTATTTTATTTTATTTTATTTTATATTTTATTTTATTTTATATTTATTTATTTATTTGCAATTTTGGCCAGAGCCGGGTTTGAATCCGCCACCCCCAGTATATGGGGCCAGCGCCCTACTCCTTGAGCCACAGGCACCGGCCTGTTTGTGATTTTAGTACAAATCCTTTCCCCATGTGGCTGCTTTAGCACTTGATTGTCCATCTGCCTAGTCCACCTCCCACTACCATATTTGCTTGTCTATTCCCTCCCCTGTGCAAGTTTCTGTAAGAATACTAAATCCTTTATGATTATTTACCTCATCACCCCCTTTCCTCTTTTATAAGAGTGAATTTGCTTTTTTATTAATGTAGCACCTGATTCGTGGTGGCCACTGCACTAGCTTCTGAGCATATACAAAAGAAAACGTTATCCTTATAAAAATTCACACGTTGGAAATTGTGGCAGAGTGCACAGATTTTCTTATGAATCAATAGTAACACAGGATGGTGAAACTCAATGATGTGCATAATCACAGCATACATGAAAACAAACAAATGTGACAGATTCTGTTTGGGGAAGGGTTCCTGTCTGTGTCAATATTTCACTTGTTATTAATCAAAGGAAGTACACAAAAATATACTTACTGGTAGTAGATTTTTCCATAGCTTTACCCCTTGCTCCTTCATTTCTTATACCTAAATGATGAGTCTAGCCCAAAACCTGACATACCTGAAGATGTAAATAACAGTGAATTAGTATTAATTCACAAACTTTATGGACACCCTGTATGCATACAAAAATGGATGGCTTGCTAAGGGATTTAAGCAGGGAGGTAACATACTTTACAAACGTTTTCTCTGGGGAGCATAGATAGGAGTAGAGAAGTTGGAATGTCAGAGAGATATAATAGGCAAATGTAAATCCAGATGTGGGACTCACTGTTAGCACCGTTCTCTTGTGCTAGGAATAATTCCTTTGTGACAGAGCTATATGCATCTTGCACTGTCTCTCTAGCTAAGCATCAGTATCTCATCATTAAGGTGGGTGCTCCTTTACAGCATGGAGGATAGTGCGGGGTGCCCATATGTTATCCAATAAAGAAAGCTTTGGAGAAGTTTCTGTTGAAGTCACTAACAAAGTATTAGTGAGGTCTTCCCGATGGCTACGAAATATCTGCTTATCTTAACTTTTAGAAATACAGCCAATTCCCAGTTGTGTTTTCTGTTCAAGGTAGCTGGAACTTTATTAACAATTTATCAATTATCAAATTATCACTGTCATAGCCACCAAAATCTATGGAATATTACCAGGAGGGTAGGCACTTAGATCAGCATTTTATGCATTCATCTATTTGAATCCTCACAACCAGTCTCCTGAGTTAGAATCTACTATTATTTATATTTTATAAACGAGGAAATCACACCACAGGAAAACTGTGGAAATTGTCCATTGCTTCACAGCTAGAAGATAGGTGAGTAGACTATTAAAGCTCAATTTCTTAGCATGTTTATTTCACTTAAAAAATACAAGTCTTGATTGGCATAATTAACATACAGTTAAAATGTTTTGATCAAAAAAAAAAAAAAAACAATTTAGCTATGAATGCATTTCTTTATTAATTTGCTAAGATTGCCATAGAAAAGGACCACAATCCAAGAAGCTTAATCAACAAAAATGTATTTTCTCACAGTTCTAAAAAATAGAAGTCCAAAATCAAGGTTTTGGCAGGGTCGATTTCTTCTTCCAAGGGCCATGAGTGCAAGGTCTGTTCTAGGCGTCTCTCCTTGCCCTGGAATAGCTGTTTTCTACCTATATCTTTTCACATCATCTTTCCTTTCTGTGTATCTCTGCATCTTAATTCACCCTTTTATAAGGATACTAGTTATACTAAATTAAAGCCTTCCCTAAAGACCTCACTTAAATCTGATTGCCTTTATAAAAACCCTATGGCCAGAAAGGGTCACATTCTGAGGTACTGGGGCTTAGGACATTAACATTAGAATCTGGGGAGAAAACATTGGACTCATATAAAATAAACAACATACTAGCAAAATTATGTTTCCTTTAAAAGGAGTATTCATTATATTTAAGGGATACAAAAACATTTGTTTGGAGTTTTAGTTTAAACCATATATGAAACTCCCATAGTTTAAGGTAGTTTAGGAAATACGACACTACTCACTCAAAAATCATGGTTTTAGGTTATAAACTACTCTGTGAAGTCTATATTCAAATGAAGATACATGTTTAGGATACATGCTACAAGTTCAATATCCCTTATCCAAAATCCTGGGGACTAGAAGTGCTTTAGAATTTGGAATTGTTTTTTGAATTTGGGAATATTTCCATATTCATAATGAGATATGTTGGGGAGAGAACCCAAGTCTAAACAAGAGAATTTATTTATGTTTCATATCCATCTTCTACCCATAGCTTAGAGACAATTTTATGTAACATTTGGTAACGTTGTTCATGAAACAAAATAAAGCTTTCTTTATCTCATAGCCGTGGGGAAGACCTCACTAACACTTTGTTCCATGTTAGTGACTTCAACTGAAACTTCTCCAAAGCTTTCTTTACTAGATAACCTATGTGTAACTTTGTTCATTAAATAAAGTTTGACTGCATTTTGACTCCTCTATCACGTGAGGTCAAGGATGAAATTTTCCACTTGTGGCATCACATTAGTGCTCAAAAAGTTTCAGGTTTTGCAGCATCACGGATTTCAGAGTTTCTCCTTAGGGATGCTCAGCTTGTATCTGAATGCCTTGAACAGATTTGTGATGAATTTGACTCTTGTTCTAAGTACATATTGTGCTTTATTTGAAGCAAAGTCTCATCTAATCCTAATTTCATGTGAACGTATTATCAGCTTGTTTGGGAAGATCGGAAAATAATAGACGGTGGTTTTCTGCCTGGAAGTCAGTTATCATTCAAATAATAGAAATGAACAGGATACAGAAGAGGAAAAAGAGAGGAAAATCATCAAGAGAGCAAATAATATTCCACTTATGCAAATCACTCTCATTTTTATTTCAATGCCAAAAAACTAGCATGACTGCAAGGCTATTCCATAAACAATAGATAACGCAGCTGTTCCTCAGAAGGCCATTTTAAAATTCACTTTTATTAATTAGGAAACTAATTCTAGAAAGAAAGAAAAAAATTCTTTAACCTCCATTGATTAACTAAGAACACACTGCTGTAATTGGTGACGAACTGCCTTAATCATGGTCGAATAATGGATTTCACACTTAAGAATGCTGATGCCCCTGAGCTTGAAGATTTTTTTACAGATCCTCTCTATAACATTTGGGACTCTCAATTTCCTACAGAATTGATTTGTTTAAGAAGAACTTTACTGCTAAAGCAACTGGTGCCATTTCTGAAGTGCACAGAAGACCAGAAATAAAAGACTTAATGCTTGGTTAGCTATGCATTCAACATTCTGGAAGCTCAATAGAATAACTATTTTCCTGGAACAATCTAAACCAGTGCTATGCCTCAAAGTAATTAGTATAAGGTTTAGCTTTCCTTCCAACTGCATTTCACCCTGAAACTGGAATTATAGGATTATGCAGAATAATTTTTCGTTTTGTAAACACAAAATATTGAATATTGTGAAATGGTAGGAAATTGGATAAAGATAGAGCTTGTACAGTATGATGAAATTCAAGACTGTATTTTATATTTGAAAATGTGGGTATCCACATTTCTGAGACCCTCAAATCCTCTATGGTTTAATGTCCTCTAAGGAACACGGAAGCTGTTACCATAAAGATTTGACTTTTGATGAGATCAAATAAACTGACAGAAGGAACTGGCTAAAAATAATTAATGATACTACCCTCTTGATTTTTATTCATGGAAACATATAAATTAATAAATTAGTATTCTTATTCAACTACATTTACATCTCTTACATCATTTTGGTGGAAATATTGCTAGTTGAAATTTGTAAGCGAGTATATAAATCGAGAGAAGATGAAGTTTCACTACTGATTTCAATCATGATAAACATTTTAGGAGAGACAAAAAGAACAAATAGTTCTAATATTTAAACCAGGCAGGTGTTTTCTGTTGTTTTTTAACTTTCAAATGTTATTTCATTACTAAATCATGATGGTCCAGAAATCAAACATGAATTCCTCCTCTAAAAGAACTGTTTGGTAGGCTAAAGGGAGACTAAGTAAAAGCCTTTTGCTTTATTTTCAGCTAGCTTAAACCTATGGAGTATTCATACTCTCAGATTAGTGAAATCTTTTTCTTATTAAAGCTGTACTTAACATTAAAAAAAAAAAAACCCAGGCGATTTGAATTACAGAAAGCCCTACAATAATTTAATCTACCATTAAAGTCACTAAATTAGATTAGATTTCTAACAGATAGACAAGATTTTTGGAGATAAGAAGGTAATTTTTCAGAACTCCTAGGATAATGTGTTTACTTTATCTTTCATACTAAATGCTGAGTCTTAGGAAAGATTTTTAAAAAGTAACAAATGAGATTTGATTCCTGAAAATATGCAGGCCTAGATTAGAAAATCAGGAAAGAGAGAATTCTGATTTCATTGGATCATGAAATATTAATTAGATATTGCATTTATTCTTTTTTATAAAATATTTATATACTATACACACACACACACACACACATATATATAACTATTTAGGAATTTCCTTCATAATTCCTAGTAATACAAGAATTTCTTGATTTACCAAAAGGAAAACACACACACTCACCAAAAGAGCATAGAATTATTTACATATTACTGTGCCAATTACACACAGGTATTTATATTGCATTCGCATTCTGGATCCCCCTTGCTAAAGACTCTGTCTTTTGAGAAATTACAAAGCAGATGCCCATTTGCTCTGATGCTGCCACTCAAGATTCTTTTCTCAGACCAAAAAGCTCGTTCCTCTTAGTTTCATCAGCTCATGACTTTAGGTTCTGCCTTTTTCTAGCCTTGTGTAGCTATTTCTTCTAATCTTCATAGTCCCTCCTGACATCTTGCACAACTCTACTCAAGAGGTCACTCCAAAAAATACAAACAAAGCTCTGTAATGGACTTTACTCAGTCTTTGCTAAGTTCAAATGTAGAAAATTAACGAACCTTTTTTTTTCTGTAGAGGATGCCAATACATTATAATCTTGTATCATTTTTCAGAAAAATCAAAGTTAACTTTACCAGTTTAACTAACAACAGTTTATGAACCTAGAAATGTCCAGCCTGTATAAAAATTTATTGAACATTTTGCTTGGGTATATTAGCTTTGCTCAAGGAAAGCACATGATCTGTATCAAATACTGATTGATTGTGGCTCAAAGCAATTTGTGAGAATAAAATGCCTTCTGTGACTTACAGGCTCCATTCAAAAGCAAACCTTAACTCTTCAGCCTCAAGAGGATGTGTGATCTTCCTGTGCAGTGGCCCTAAAAAGTCAAACATTGTTCTTTTTCTCATTCTGCAAGCATTTATTGAATGATTGCTATGTGCCAGGCACTGAGGTTGGCATTGTGGGTATGACAGTAATTAATTCCAGAAGTTCAGCCCTTTATAGGGTTTATTACCTGGTGGCAAAGATCCATCACAGCTAAATAATGACTAATGTAATGAATGTAATGTTAGAGGAAGTATAAGGATGATGAGTAACGTCAATAAGGGGCCTAACGATGAGAAAATGATATAAGAGGGAGGAGTGGGAAAATGTTCCAGGCAGCAAACACATGTCAGAGACTCAGAGATGAGAGTGAGCAGGGCCCTCCGAGGCTTCTGTAGGACTGTCACCTTGAACTTCAGTCTGGATGGATACCAGGACAGGCCAGAACCATTACAGATTTTCTTCTTCAATTCGACATCCTGGAAAGAACCTAGGTGACAGTAATGTCACAGAACTGAGCACTGACGATAATACAAAAGACTGAGCTTCATGATACGAAAGATAATGGTGTAATAAAGCCAGAAATCAAGGTAAAATAAGTGAAAGTCTTTCATCTCCATTACATAAGTTAATTTGGAATGGCTCCAAATGTTATCACATATACTGTGCTGGGCTGATGAACTAGAGTATATCATTTGCAA
Organism: Loris lydekkerianus; assembly: GCA_963574355.1. Classification (NCBI taxonomy): domain Eukaryota; kingdom Metazoa; phylum Chordata; class Mammalia; order Primates; family Lorisidae; genus Loris; species Loris lydekkerianus. The sequence goes on along the minus strand of CAUYPK010015944.1, from coordinate 5,021 downwards.
ATTCACTGGTGTTCTCATTCAATCTTCCTCAAAAGTGCATATATAATAAAATGATAGCTCTTTTTAAAAAGATATGTAAAGTTGGATTTAAAGCTTCAAAAGGAAGTAAGAGAGAACGTACACACTAGATTAATCTGAAATTTTGAAAAGATGAAAAGCATCACTCAGTTTAATGAAAATATGTTATGTCACTGATTACCAATATAAAAGCAAATAATTCTAAGTCATTTAGCCAATTTGTCTTAGCATGAGAGTTGGAACTTTGCTACGCAATTCTTCATTGTTTATTATTTGTTGATTCCAAATTATGCATTATAGGTGTAGTGTACATAGTCTCTACCTCAGAGGCGAACAATCAAAGTCAAACAGAGAAAGTAATGTAGACATGAAATATGTCACATGTGTTAATTCAACTATGAAGATTGAAACTTATAATTCTAAAGTAAGATGTAAAACTATAAATAAGACAAAAGCAAACTGATGAGGAAATCACATTCTAGGTGTGCTAGAACTATAATTTTGCCATTATTTAGAATGAATGAATACAATTTTATCCCTCAGTGTAATTTTACTAGGAAAAAATAAAGAGGAACATAATGTAAAAGTTGGGGGAAGATGATGCCAGGATTGATTACCTTTTTTTCTCTATTAACCTTTTTACCACTATTCCTGCTTACTTCCTCAAAAGATAAAATTTTGATTTATAATAACTCCTGGTTATATTCTTGGCAACATAATGCTCTTACCTTACTAATCAATATAGTTTTGAAAATGAAAACTAGTACAAACAAAAAGAGCTCAGTTATTGAATAAAATCTTTTCACTTTGCTTTCAGCTTACCCAGTTTTGAATGGTTCTGTGTCATAATAGTATCACAAGCGTAAAGAATGCATTTGAAGTTCTTGCTCGGTACAGTTTTGGACTTGGCTGTATCATAGAAAGATCATCATATTTGTCCAATATCAAATGCCAAGAAATAAATATAGAAATATGGACAGACATATATTTATCTCTATCTATGTCAATATTTATAGATATCTATCATTATCTATCCATTTATCAATATCTTCAAAATCTGACATATTGTAGTTTCTTAGTAAATATTTGTTTATTTAAGTCTGATCCTATCTTTCTATTTGAACTTAAAATATCTTCTGTTTTAAGAGAAGTTATTTCATGAATTCAAATACATGAAATTGTAAAAATTACAGTATTCAAAGTGTATAAAATTCCGAATTGGAAAGCACTTTTAGAAACATAATATATAACTGGATTTTTAAAATCAAACTTATAGATAACCTTTTGAATTATCTAAACTAAACCAAGTATATGTGAGAACCTAATTCAAGTACATTTGAGAACTTACAAAAATTCCAATGTCATTTGGGCTTTGAATCCTACTAACAAATGATGCCATCACTTGAGAAAATAAATGTATGTTTTGTGTACTTGTCCATTAATATTTGTGGCATGGGTATATGAACCTATATCTAAGAATTATTATAGAAGTTATTTTTATGCTTTTTAATGTACCTTCTGCTGCATTTCATATTTATGAGGAATACTCTTTTGACTTGCAGTTCTTACAGTTGTACACACATTGTTGACTTGAGGTTGTTTTGGATTAAGAAAATACAGGACTATAAATTATACAGAAATAATCTCATTATCAAAACTGTTAATAATGATCTGGGCCCTACCACAAGGTCTGTAGAGAAAAAAAGAGTATTTGTCAATGAACTGAGGTAGTAGAGTCATGCTAATTTGGGTTCAAATCCTATTTATTTGTGAACTTGGGCAACCTTAATGTCTTCGGCCTCTTCTTTCCCTCCCCCCAAGTTTTGATTATCATATTAATACTTACCTACAAGAGTTACTCTGAGAATTAAATGTGATAATATATAAGAAATACTCATGTCACAACCTGAAAAGTCATTGCTATAATAAAGAGAAACCTGTCCCGGAGCTCATTTAGCTTTTAGTCTGCACTAGAAATAATTAGTAGTAGCTGACGATAAATAAAGTGCCCTGAGAGTCAAGGCAAGCAGAAAGAGAGAGAGAGAGAGAGAGAGAGAGAGAGAGAGAGAGAGACAGAGAGAGAGAGAAGAAATTATTAGGTTGAGTCCGGCCTTTATAAAATGTTTGTGAAGCAGTTAAAGCAGGGACTTTAGGTTAGACATATGCTGCTGTAATGGGTCCGGGCCAGAGTTGCAGAGATAAGACCAGCAGTCAAAATTGTGGAGAAGCAGAGGGCTACAGCTTGCTCAGGCATGCAGCCCTTAATTTTATTTCTTGCAAGATTATATACTCTTAACAATACTACATTCTGCATGTACGCCTTCTAATAATAAAATTATTTGGTTGCAAATGGTCTAAGAAACAATACAGAGCAACCAAAAACATTTATTCAGCCGTTCGTCTGTGAAAGCAGGTGCAACCTGTAACTGAGGTGCACATTAACTTACCTTGTTTTTCACTTTCAAGATCCCTTGTAGGACATTCCAGAGACAGCTAGATTCTGCCTTCAGGGCCTGACTTCTACATGACTAGCTTTCTAATCACTTTGGAGGGTCTTCATACGGACTCTGAAAAAGCTTCTTCAAACATAAGTCAATGGCACTCGAAGTTACATTGAGATGACAGACATACACCATGCTCTATCACTTACCTTACCCGCTTTTTTTCCTGCTCTCTATCTGGGTTTTTCTATGACACTGAGTTGGAAAGATGAAACTAAAATGTCTGACTCTTTCATGAGGCTGGTCCCTAATTTCAGAGCTTAAAGATACTTGGAATGTAAATGTCTTTTATGATACACCTGAAGCATATGTAAAATGTGAATCATTGCCCTCTTTGGCAGAAGTGTGCTCGTATTCTAAACAAATATGAACTGGCGTTCAATATTTTCCAAATCAGCTATGTGCTCATTGCTAGGATTGCAAACATTCATAATCAAAGTGATGGGCAAATACCCGGACATGGAAGGCAATTCATTTCTTTAATAATATTTTATGATAAATATTTGTAAGTGGAATATGTGCAATCTGGCTAAGATCACAGAGCTAAGGAGTGAGTGGCAATGGTAAACTCTGGACACAAACCCAGGGGGTAGAACCAATGTCCCATCATCATGTTGCCTCTGGAGTTATACTTCACTGAACAGAGCTTAACTTTTGCTGCTGTCTAGTAGTGGAAAAAGAGGAAAGGGACAGGAGCACGATATAGAAAAAATCCATCATATAATAAGAAGAATTGTGCTCCCCACCACTCATACACAAATTCATTCCCTGAAGTTTCTAAACTCTGGTCCTTCAGAACATGACCTGCATTGGAAATAGGGTCATCACAGATGCAACTGATTAAGTACAGATGTGGTCATCAGGGTGGTTCTGAATCCAATATGATTGATAAGCTTATTAAAAGAATGCATGTAAAAATAAAGAGACCTGCAAGGAAACGTGATATGAAAACAAGGGGAACTAAAGCTGCTCACAAATTAAAGAGAGGGGTCTAAACCAGACCTTCCCATCACAGGTCTCAGATGGAACCAATCCTGCTAACATTTGGTTCTAGATTTCTTGGTTCCAGAATTGTGAGACATTTCTGTTATGTAAGTCTGAAGGGTCTGGGTACTTTTTAAAAGATAGCTCTTGCAAACTAATGCAGTTGATCTTACCAAAATGCCAGGCATTTCATTTTCTAAGCCAGGCAAAAGAAGGAATAGTTTAATTCAGAACAAAATGTTTTAGGCTCATGATCCTAAGCATAGGTTTTGGGACCAGGAATTTCATAGCATAGGAAGCTGATGTTAGGAGCAACAAAAAGGTATTTTCTCTTAATAAATGTACTTTAATTGAATGCATTCCATGTATGCTGCACTGTTGAGTAAAATTCCTTCTATGGTCTCCGATTTCTTTTACCGGCTCCCAGTTTCACTGCCAGGCTCCCCCTAGTGAACAGCGGTGTCCTTTTGCTTCACGCCCTTCCGCCGCCTCTCAGCTTGCGGTTGGTTGTATTGATACATTTACCTGCTGCTGCTGCTTTTCTCTCCTTGCCAAACCACAGTTTGTTTATGGTCAGTATTCCAAGTAAAATTTATGGTTTCACAAAAAAGATGAGCACGTGGACTGTGGAAAAAAATGTATTAATGCGTTTTTATTTTTATTTATTTAATTTTCTTCTAAAAAAATTCTTTATTTTCTTTATTTTTTTCTGAATGAATTGCAGTTTATTTAGCCATTCTCTTTTGATAAACTTTTTTTTCATGTATACATTAATGCGTTTATGGGGTATAATGTGCTGATTTCATATAGAATTAGGAGCATTTACGTCACACTGGTTAATATATACCTTGTCTCATTTACTTAACTATTGTGTTAAGACATTTGTAATGCAAGGGTACATGTTGGTACCCTTGCATTATGCACCGTGGCTGTGATCCCACCATTCACTCTCCCTAGATCTGACCTCACCCCTTCCCTCCCCACTCCCTCCTTCATCCTGGGCCATGGTTGTGATCTAGTCTTCATATGAAAGTGTGAGTGATTGTAAATTGGTTTCATAATAGTACTGAGTACATTGGATATTTTTTCTTCCATTCTTGAGATACTTTACTAAGTAGAATATGTTGCAGCTTCATCCATGTAAACATAAAAGAGGTAAAGTCTCTATATTTTTTTAAGGCTGCATAATATTCCATGGTATACATATACCACAATTTACTAATCCATTCATGGGTCGATGGGCACTTGGGCTTCTTCCATGACTTGGCTATTATGAATTGAGCTACAGTGAACAATCTGGTGCAAATATCTTTGTTATAAAGTGATTTTTGGTCTTTTGGATATACACCTAGCAGAGGAATTGCAGGATCAAACAGCAGGTCTACTTTTAGATCCCTGAGTATTCTCCATACTTCTTTCCAAAAGGGACGTATTAGCTTGCACTCCTACCAGCAGTGCAGAAGTGTTCCCTTTTCTCCACATCCACGCCAACATCTGTAGTTTTGGGATTTTGTTATG
>CAUYPK010015942.1:0-41347 GCA_963574355.1 Loris lydekkerianus | reverse complement strand
ATACCATGGAATACTATTCAGCCGTTAAAAAAATGGAGTCTTTACATCCTTTGTATTAACCTGGATGGAAGTGGAACACATTAATCTTAGTAAAGCATCACAAGAATGGAGAAGCATGAATCCTATGTACTCAATTTTGATATGAGGACAATTAATAATCTAGTACATGGTGGGGGTGGGGGAAGGGGAAAGCAGAGCGAGGGTGAGGAGGAGGGAGGGGGGTGGGGGAAAGGAAGAAAAAGAGGGAAGGAGGGTAGGAGAAGGGAAGAGCAGAGAGAGAGAAAGGAGGGAGAGGGTGGCAGTCTCAGTGTGTGACACACCTTTTGGGGACAAGACACAATTATAAGAGGGACTTTACCTAACAAATACAATTGGTGTAACATGGTTTCTTGTACCCTCAATGAATCCCCAACAATAAAAATTTAAAAAATTGTAAGTTTAAGACCATATTTTCCTTATAAGACCATAACGTCATAGATCATCTCCAAAAATTACCAAGTTAAACATCTATCTCTAACTCCTTTGGAATGTGAATAAATTACTGAATAGCTACACATACAACCTGTCCTAAAGACTGGTGTTCAAAATAAATTGTTCAAATTAAAATGATGAATACATTGGCATAGCAGTTACTCTATTCCTTCATATGAAAACAGCAACACCTAGGTTTAATTATTTTTCAAACTGCTGTCCTGAAAGCCATTAATTCACCTGCCAAGGCAGGTCATGATCAAGAATGAATTCGCCCTTACTACAGGCACTTGTGGCTCACTGAGGCAAGTGGATGCAGTGGGACGTTTCAAACACACAACCCTGACACCTTGAGCCAGAGTGTGTTAGGAAAACATCATTCCAAACTAAACACTGCTTTTTCCACTGAATATGCCCTGGACAAAGCCTTCTAAGTGGTTGGACCTAAGCCTACGGACAAAGAGCAGACCATTTCCCCTATTCTCCATAGCAAGGGGCCCTCAGTGAAGCATCCTGACATGGAATTTGGAGTAAAAGCAGTGGCTGTGCCAAGAAGCAATAAACATCAATGATACCTGTGGGTAATAGGTTTGAAATTGCTGTGTTCCTAGGTAACTGGATATAATTACAAGTACCCTGGATTCCACAGGGCTATGGTGCAATTATCACTCTAATTTTCAGAATAAAAGGGAAGGATTACAACAGTGTTGCCACAATTCAATAACATGAGGAAAGGGATCTTGCTAGAAAGATAACAATAGTTCTGTGTATTTTTCACAGTGCTCATTTCACGTTGGGAGGCTGTGTATTTATAAGGCTAAAGGCACACAAATCTACATACGTTACAATACATTGCCGCGATAGTAAGGCTATCACAGGGTTTCTTAGTAAGAAAAAAAAATGAAGAAGAAGAAGAAAAAGGGAAGGGGGCTGGTAATGAGTGATAACACTGTATTTTAGCAGTGGGCAGGTTACCATATATTTTGGAAGTAATTAAAGACGATCGAGTGATACTTCCCAGCCTAATGAGAGATTCTGCCACAGTCTCGCAGCAGGAAGGACCCTGCGTGTTACTGCGCATTTCCATAGCATTTACTGGGGTAATGAGTGTTATTGCTGTGGTGTAACAGCAGGGTGCACTGCTCACTGTTTCCTGAGAGCCCTGCCATAATTAGAAGGCAAAATGTGATTGCTGTTTTGCTAGACACCAATCAGGATCCTTCCCTCTATTGTTCCCTGGTAATTACCAAATGACATAGTACTATTTCCCAGGGTATTTACTTTGGACAAACAAGGAAGATTCTTAAAAATTAAATTCATTATTTTTTTTCTGCTGTTGAGGCTTAATGGTATTGTTTCTAACTTGGTTATAGAATGTATAATTGCAAAGTTGTTATTGACTTGTAATCACTGACTCATCTACCAGCTTTACCGTAGCTTTTCCTGAGCCTCAGCAATGCCATTACTTTGGCAGTGTTTTCAAAGCTTCATAGTTACAGGGAGGCAAAAGATGGAAAAAAAAAAAAAAAAAAGGAAGAAAGAAAGAAAGAGTTAATGTAGGCCTGCCACACATGGTCTTCCTTTACAATTTACTTGAAGGGTTGGACTTAGATATTCTGCCGCTATCTGACCCTCCATTGTTTCTATGAATAGAGCTAGTGCATCAGTGAAGAGGACCTACAGTCTGCAGAACAAAGCCTCAAATCAGCTAATGTTCTCATTTTTACCCTACATGATATAAATACAAAGAACTGTCTTAGCTTTGAATATTGTGATTTACTCTCCACCTCAATGACTAGGATATCCCATAAATTCTGAGATTTTCACTTTGGAATTCATCACTGTCTTTTCTCTTGATTTTAATTTTGGGGGAAAGTGATCTATTAAGCACAGGAGAAGCATTTTGGGTGCCAGGTGGGTGAATGATGGAGAATTGTGTCTGGAGCCTATGGCCCTGTGTGACTTTACCTTTAAAATAGTTTCTCTTGGTTATAGAGAGTAGTGCTAAAGGATATGTGCCCAATTTACCAAGTCCCACATTTACCACTTATGGGTGGGCAATCCATGGGAAAATGTTTTTATCTTTCTAAGCCTTAGTTTCCTCATTTGTAAAAAAGGGAAAATAACAGTCCTTATAGATCTGTCTGCTTATAGATCTGTCATAAGATTTCATAAGAAAATTATATTCAATGCTTATCAAAAAGCACACAGTTTTTTATCATATGTTATCTATGATTATCATTCAGCCTGCTGAGTTGTAACAGGAAAGTGCTATCATTTTCTATCTAAGGTCCCTTTTCGTTCTCTGAACGTTTCATTCCATGATATTTTCTGTTATGTATTTTAGGAGGGTTTCTATAACCCTGGCCAGAAATATCTTGCTTTTTCCATTCTCCACTTTATACACAGAATGTGAATTCTAGCTGTGGTAGAAACAAGCGAAGGAAGAACCTCAGATTAATCAAATAAGAAGAAAAATCTGTCCACCAGTACACAGAGCACTCCATGTGGCATTAAACTCAGAGGTAGCAGTCAAATGAGAGGACACCTTTAAGGGATGAAGATGGTGAGGTGTGCAGAAGGCTCTCCCTCCAAGCATCTTATTATACACACAAAACTATGGATAAAATACACAAGGGGCTGGTGAAATCCATCAATGCATGGCCTTGGGGAATAACATCCAGGACTCATGAACTCTCATTTACCCAGTTTGTGTCAAGAATGTTGAGATTTCTCTCACTTTTAGGACTTCTCTCAAGAGGGGATTTTTAGTCAAATAATCCTCATCTGTCCATTTTCATTCATATACTATTTAGTTTCCTGGTAAATTTCTTCACCTGAAGGTGTTTTACTTCATCAAAGATCCTGGGGCTGAGAGGAGAACACTCATTGCTAACCAGCACAGAGACACTTAGAAAGTGAACTTCTAGTGCAGAGAGACTAGAACTCTGGTCAGAACTCAACTTTACTCAACTTTAACTGTTGGAGTTAGGATTGTGAAAAGTAAGACTAGGAGAGAGAACCTTCTGAACCTTCTGTGTTAATGGCTCTGTGCAATGCTAGACCTTCCACATTTGATGAAAACTTCCCACTTGTGTAGAATGGGGACACTTGAAGAGTGACTTTAAATTCCCTACAATTTGTGCTAAAACTCCCTGCATAGAGAAGCCAATTTGTAGCAGTGAATAGCAGTCAAGACATACACAAATGATTGGAAAGTCAGTGAGACTCAGATATTATTCCCTAATGCCACGTATTTGTGGCTTTCACCAACCCACGGTATATCTTGCCTATAGTGCTGGGGACGTAATAATATGCATATTAATTTTTCACTAAATCAGGTGCATTTGTAAGTTCAGGAAAGAGATTTTTAGAGTGTGAGTTAACACTTATATATTCTTTATAAGATCCTAGATAGGGTGATAAATTAAATAAACAAGATAATAATTGCAGACAAGGATTCTTAAATGCAGAGATGCCAGGCTTAGTGGGTTAGACTCCTGTAGAATTGTTCCTCCATGTGGCGTATTTCCTGTCTAGGAAGACTGCATAGTACATGTGGTCCTGCAAATCTGCTCCCTGCTAATGCTGAGTCCTCCATCATTTCACTATGGCATGTCCGTCCATCTTTGTGAGCACAATTTTTTATTAATCAGCGAAACGTTTGGGTCTTTGAAATTGAAATGGATTTCAGTCTTCTTTATATATTAATTATTGATAAATGGAACCCTGGAGACAAAGAAGAAGCCTGGCATGATTAAAGACAGATAGTTTTTAATTTTATGTCTCTTGCAGTGACAGAGAAATTTAGTTTAATAGGAGTAATTTTTCAAAGGAGATGCAATCATGAAGGAGGATGTATAGAAAATGGGCAAAGCATATTAAAAAAGAAAGACATTGTGGATATAGGATACTTTCATACATTGCCTAAAAATTTCCTAGAAGGCATTATCAAGGGGTAAGGGTAGAAGTTTCTAGGAAATTTTCTCTGTATTCTTGGCTGATATGAACTGCAGTTCTAGAACCAGACTCATATCACAGTATTTCAAAAAAATTATATACTCAAGTAACACAATTTTGTGTCTTTTGCATTTCAGATTGTCCCAAATTATGCAAGGTCTTAAATAGCCTTAATTATATAACGTCCCAATATCATATAAAAAGATCATGAAATAAACTAAAAAGAGAAAATAAAAACAAAAAACTACCAGGCAAATAGCATTGCTGAGTTCCAGCCTAGTTCCATCACTGATGAGCTTGCCTTGGGGGAGTCACTTAACCTTCCGTAATCTCAATTTTTCTATATGGAAAATAAAGATATGATCCCTTCCATCATAGACATAGGTAGTTTTTGAGGATTAATTGAAAAAATTTCTCTGAATAGTTTCTGAGGCTCCTTTTAGTTCAATTTAAAAAAAAAATTTTTTTTTGATTAAAATAAATAACTCTTCGTTGTAACAGGTAGGGCCAGCATAGCTCTCTCATTTATTCCATGCCAACGTATTTCTTTTTTTTTTCTTTTTAAAATATAAGACAAACCCACTTCATCATCACAAATATATTCAAATCCTAACGTATTCCAGGGTCTGATCTAGGATCTGAATATTAAAGAAATAGAGACACAGTTTCCACTCCTAAGGATTCCACGGATCTCATTCCACGTTGGAGCGTCTTTCTCTTTATGAGCTGCTGAAGCAGTGAGAAGACGCCATCCCCTCTTCCCCTTTTTGCACAATGAGCCCTCCACTGCTGTGTTTTGAAATATCAAAACGTTTAACGAAGGGTAAAGCATTAAGATGAAGAACATAGGAAGAATGAAGTGTAAAAAGGAGGAAAGGAATTGGCTTTTGTGTTGAAGTGTGAGACCAGCCCTGAGCTGAGGCTCTACTTGAAGTCTATAAATGTCAAAATTGGCTGTCTGATTGATAGGAAAAGAAAGAAACAGTCCCTAGATATAACCCTGCCTTTCCTGTTTAGTGATTCTCTCTTAGCTGGACTTCCATATTAATCTTCCTAAAGCCTTTGTATTATGTTTTTACTCTGCTCAAAAGCCTTCGATGGCTCTCACTGGCAGACACAAAATCCACTTCCCATGCTTTTTCTACCTTCCAGTCTCTTTCCCTCTTCCCATTCATTTTCCGTTTGGATGTGTCTCATGTCGCTGTGATAATATTGCCAGCTTCCTTAGAGTGTGAAGACTGTCTTACACAACTATTCCCCTGTCACTTGCGTAGAGTTAGGAATCAATACATGTTTCTGGATTGATTGTAACCCTGTAATTTAGCACTTGGTTTTACAATTTTATATTTTTTCTTGATTTTTGTGTGCACAACTATTTTTATACTGGATAACAATTTTTTTTAAATAGTAATGCTAAATTGAAATTTTTATATATCTGAAGGAACTATCAGCTTTAGAGTCTAGAGAGGTGTTTATTAATTGATTGATGGTAAGATGTAAATTATCTTGGCAATGAAGCCAGTTTTCTTGGGGAAGTTCAAGAAAGTATTTTTATATGACATTCCCTTCAAGCCTACTTCCTTTTTACTAGCAATTTAACATATGTGGGCACATACAATACCAACCTAGCCAGGAATAATTTTATTGTTGGGCTGCAATATGTAGAAGGCATCATAGCTCTGGTTTTGCTACTTTGGGCACAAGAATTTCTTGCCATTGACACTTCTCCACCCCAGCTCCAGCATCTATCCATAACAGAACCTGAAAGTATTGCATACTTTGACATAATGACAATAGCAACTATTGCACTTGGCAAAGACTCCACCTGCATATGCAAGGAGAAGTACACCCTGTTTCTCCCACAGATAGCATATACATACAACTCATTACACACAGTGCTTCAAACTCTACACAGTTAACGGTCAGAGATGAGTTGCCCTCCCCGTCCGCTCTCAGATTTTCTTTCTGTTATGTGGGTCCTGGGTATCTTGGCTATGCCCCAACTTCTTGGCCCTTTCATGCATACTAGAATTGGCTAGGTCTTTGTATTGAGTTCTTATTACTATTTTCAGAAAATTCTAATTCTTTATCACTGTTTTGCCAAGGAGGCTTTGCTTCCTTCCAATGAGCTTTGCATAATGCTGGCTGCCAGCCTCACTGATTAGGCCAGAAATGGCTGTGCTGTGCCCCAGTTCACCTTTTTCTAATTTGGGGATTCTGGATCCCAGCCAGCAGCACCGAGGCTCTGCTTCCTTCTTTTCTTTCTTAAATTTGATTGTGCTTAATTGGAATGTGTGCTGAAAATACCCTCTACTAGTAGATAGATGGATGCAAATATACTTCTTCTGTCAAGCTCCTAAACCATCTCCCTGCTGCAAATGTCTCTGTTGAGGAAGGGGGTGGGAAATGAGGGGATACTGTCTAATTATTGCTGTGGTATTAGGTGCACATGTATTTACTGAAATTCAGCTTTGTGAACTACCAAGGTACACCTGTAGGACAGCAGTGTGTGAAGATAGACAAAGCACTTCTCATTACATCGAATGCAGCCCCTGAGGCTGAATGAAGAAGCACGGGCCTGAAGGAAACTCACACTAAGAACAGGGAATGTGGGGCATTTGGCTCCTTGTTAGTTACAGGTTCCATTTTAAAATGCAGATGAAAGATACCCTAGGTCCAAATGGCACATTGTAAGCTGAACCATAGTAAAAACTGGAAACTGTATAGCCGACGAGCACATTAACCTACACGGAATGCAACATTTGCACAGAGCCCAGTGAAAGATCGGATCTGACTCAGTAATTTCAAACACAGTTGGCCTCTTTCATTCTCTAATTATCCCCACCGATTTCAAGAATTAACCTTAACTTTTAATTAGGTAGGGTTCCTCTTTTGGATTTGTGTTTCAGTCATAGGCTTATCTGCATGCTAGATGGATGGGGTCTTTTTTTTCTTTGTTTTGTTTTTCTCTTTTCATTGAACAGGGATATTTGTTCCCAGTTATTATTGTCATAATGACTCTGCCAAAAAATAATATTAGAGGCCATGAGGGTCTCCAGCAAGGCTATTATGGGACCCCTGATGCCAGAGGTAGATTGCCTGGCTGAAAATCATATCCCAGCCCAATTGGCTGCAGTGACTACATGAGGTGGAGTGGGGGGCGGGGGGGAGAGAAAGTCATCAGGCCTGATAGGAAGGTTGTAGGCTTTCCTATCTAAATGGTCTCCAAATGGACCATTTTGCTCCTAATGACACAGGCTTAGGAATGGAATCTAACTGAGGTTTCATCACATGTTCAAACCACATTGTCTATCCACCCTTCCTCTCAGTACTCCCCTTTCCAACTTACTTAGCTATAAGCAAAATGGAGATTAAGGATTCAGAGCGACAAATTTAGCAGAAGGCAAGATGTCTTTGGGGGGATCTATTTTTCACTCTTTCCTTCTCATAGAGTAATTAACATTTTAAATAGGCTCCTTGCAAGACTGCATAAACTACTTTTCTTTTTCCATCAGTCAATGTCCTTAAGTCACAGCTTGACCAAGCATCTTGACAAAAAGAGAGATTTCTGGGCATTATACAAATTCATGCCGGGTGTAAGAGTGTCCTTTTAAGGGGATACAGTAGCATCTGAATGAGATACATTTGACACATGGGGACATGTGAACGTTTACAAAGGAGTTTGAAGGGCTGTGACCATACCCATTGGCTTTCTTTACTCTCTTCTCCTCACTGGTTGCTCTATCCTGTTCTCCCAGCCAAATGTCCTGCTTGCTTTTCCTGTACTTGAGCTCCCCGGTAGTGCACCTATTTCTGTCCTTCCCCCGCTATTCAGTTTCTCCAGGTCTACACCTCCTGGTCTTTCAGCTCCAAGTACTAGCTTCCCTTCACTCCTGCTTGTTTGCTGTCTCTTCCTTCTGCTTACACAACTCTCGCAACCACTCTGTGCATCCAATTATATACGGATTAGTGAATCTTGCCTCTGTCCTCCTCTGGTTGACATGATCCTCCCTCCACTCACTCATAGTTGTCCCCTATAATTAGCATGGTGGACAGCACAGAGCAGGCCCTCAGTGAATACTTGAATTATGATAACTTCAAGCCTTCCTCAAACTGTTGTCTCGCTCGCATCTTATGTATCCACATTCACTCACTTTACTGACGTTTCTCCTCCACCCTGAGCTTGGAAACTGGACACCAGCACCAGTGGAGAGTGCCTGTCAATGTATACGTGAAGAAATGGGCATGTCATTTGAATTTTCCTAATACACTGATTGTACCCATACCTTGGTAAGTTGTAAAACACTCCCCCACATATTTCCTTTTCTTTATTGGCATGTAGTATTGCTCTTCAGTTATAAATCATAGTAATTAAGTTTAATTAAAACTTGCACATAAGTTAAAAACAATGGACCAACTTAAAAAAGTTCTGATATGTTTTATTTATCTGCTGTGATAATCATAAGAGTCTCTGCACTATGAATGTGTGACAGTGCATATGTGGGCGTGTGCAGGGTTTATATTCATTCTTTCCCAGGATGTCTTGGGTCTTGCCACTCTAGAGACCCAGAAAACTTCCAGAACTTGGGGCAGGGGGCCTAAAATGGAAGATCTGTTATAAACATTATTATCCCTTGAAAATAAATCAGCCACGTGACTTTGGACAACTCTTTAACCTTCCTGAGACTTATTTCCTCTTCCTTCAGGGAGGAAATGATCCCGATTATAAAGAGTTATACAGATAATTACGAGGCAAGAAAATGGAAAGTACTTTATAATTTTTATACTTTATATGAGCCATGTGGGCAATATGAGGACTTTTATACAAACATCCTCCTGTGAGACATTCTTATCTCATATTTTAAGGAAGGCAGGAAACACAGAAACTAAATATTTAGAGGATGCCTATTTTGTGTGTGACGCTATGTGGCAATGAGGCAAATCCATGAGTGTATGGATGAGGCACTTTTTCTGGGACATTGGGAAATTTCCTGCTGAATTTTCAAGTGATTCGACATTAAATTAGCCTGCTTAGAAATATCCAGCATGAAGTGCTGAGTTTCTGTTTTACTTCTCCACTGTACTATATATTAGTGTATCCCACCCTAGTTATTAATAAATGCTTAAATATTCAAGGATGGTAGCTGTGCCCGAGTACTCTACTGAGTTTTAAGACTGTTCATAGGAATTTCTTAAAATCTTTTTCTTCTCTAGGAAAAATGTGTTGAGAAATGCACAGTCAGGTTCCCTAAATGAGACTGTTGAAATGCATACCACTTAGTTACCGATTGGACAGAAGTGAGGCAAATCCAGATGTCACCATATTCCAGCATAAGATACTCCAGGCTGGAAATGTGAGAGAAAGAAATTCAAATTGACCCCTCTCACACCTTCTTTTGTTTTGTAGATACTGCTATTTCTTGTTCTCTCACAGGTGAAAGAAAAAAGTGAAAAGTAAAAGTGTATATATTATTTTCTCACTGGGAGGGAACACCATGTTTTTCCTGTGATGCATTTTTAAACATTACTTTCCCTTGTATGGTGCTGTAAGTTTGTATTCTTCTTCGGGCCTCCAGCATTGATAACCCTACTTCTTTTTGGATACAGTTTAGCATCATTTTGATTTCACTCACCATTAGCTGGATGGAGTTAACAGCCTGGAGTTATGGAAAAATTTTAAAGCTGTAGAGACATGAGGAGTGGAAGCAAAATTAAGGACAACTATTTTTAACCCAATAAGGTTTTTGTCTCAAATATTCTCCTGAAGAAAACAAATCCAACTGTCAGCTGGTAGAACAGGAATTCCAAGGTACTTGCTTTAGTGTGTGAAATTAATAAATATTTCTTACATGAATATAACATTTTGATTATGTGACAACACTAAATCAAAGACATGATACTTTCATTCATTTTATGTGTAAATATGTACACACACATTAAGTATAAAGTGCGATTCTAGACACCTTGGAAATTAGGGACATGAATTAGATATGGTTCCTGTCCTTAATAGTTACAGTTTTTTTTTTTTGTTTGTTTGTTTGTTTGTTTGTTTTCTAATTAAATCATAGCTGTGTACAATAATGCAATCACAAGGTACAATGTGCTGGTTTCATATACATTCTGAAATATTTTCACTGAACTGGTTAACAGAGTCTTCATGGCATTTTCTTAATTTGTGATCAAACCCTTATACTCTACATTTAGTAAACTTCACCTGCACCCTTCCGAGATCCTTAATAGTTACAATTCAGTAGTTTCTTACATCTTCTGCCTAAAAGGTATCATTAGGGTCATGGATAGAATATTGTCCTAGCAAAAAAAGTAACATGAAAAGAACAAAAGGCCAAGGTCAGAGCTATAAGTCAATCCACCTTTAAAATACAAAATGAGGAGTGAAAGCAAGATAGATGAAAATTGGCTGCAATGATAGAAAGAGGATCAAAAACACTCTGGCCTCAGATAGCTGATAAGAGTTTCAAGAAGGAGATGGATATAGGAAGTTTCCAGGGGTCAGTGAGAATCCAGACCGAGCAGAGGCCATTGCGTGTGTCAAGTAGGAAGGTGCTGGAATCTTTGAGAAAGTGGTTCTTATAGATCATGAGAAGGTAACTGAGTTGCACAGGGTTGAAGAGAGTCTTTAGTGGAAAAATAAATAAGGTCACTAAATTCTTTTGAGAAGTTTGGTGTTAAATGGAAAATATGGAAGCACGTGGAATCATATGAGAGAGTAAAGGATTTGGAAGCTATGCTGTGTATCCTGATGTAGGGGTAGCAGGGTTGTACTATAGACAGGGCTTGAGGCCAGAATTGCTCTGTGTGTGAAGGAAGATGGAGGGAGGGAGAGAGGGACATGGGGGGGGGGGGGATGCAAAGGATGATAGAGTGGCTGATGGAGCCAGATCCTGGAGAAAGTAGAGGGATATGGACTGAAGTTAAGAGATATCTATGTGTATTTTTAGAATTGCATAAAGAATTTTAGTCTTTTGGAAAAGAAAAGATCAGGACAGGAAAGTGACATTGGGTGAAATGACAAGGCCACCAGGGCATGGTTGTCCTGGAGTGCCTCAGATGACAGGTTTGAACAATCCCTGAACCATCTGTCTTGGTTGAGGAGTGTGTACAGTCGTGGGGATGCTGTGGTGTGAACTGCAATGGGCAATCTACATGTAAATCCAAGGTCAATGAATAGCTCTAAAGTTCTGGGGTAAGAATCTTCATTCAAGCAGTTCAGGGTAACTTTTTGCCTGTTCCTTTGATAATGAGAGGTAATCAATTGTTGTATGTTCCCAGCTAGGATTATGAGCAAATCTAGAGTTTCTGAGTCTTATTTAGTAAATACATATTCTGAGTAACAACTGTACATTCCAAACACTGCATATAGCTCTATTAAATACAGCTTTCTTATGACAGCCATGTCAAATAACATTAATCTGTTTGATGAATGAAAGACCTCACCTTGACAGGTAAAGTAATTTGCCTCATATTACCTCATTGGGAGGTAACAGAGCAGAGTAACAGGGTAGTTACAGTAAAATCTTGGATACTGGAGCTTAATTGCCTGCATTGGAGTCTCTGCTCTGCTATGTACATTTGAGCAAGTACCTTAATTTATTTGAGTCTTAGTCTATATCTGTAGAATAGAGATAATTATATTACTTACTTTATTTGCTTTATGTGAGATAAAGTGTGCTAATACATGTAAATCAATTACAACAGTGCTTGGCATATTTGAAATACTTAATCTATTAGCTACTAATGCCATCAGCAGCAGCATTCTAGTTTTCTAAGTTAAAATTCATGTTTTCTACTTTACCATAATTTACTAAACTGTACTGTATGAACTGTTAGTTAACTAAGATGTTATCAGCTAAAAAAATATCACCATGGCTGTTAAAGGCTTGGAAAATAAAAGTTAAGCCAAATTAATCTAGATTCCTTACTGAAAAAATGACTTAGATTGTAATATGATAGGTACTGGGACTTCCAATATGGGAATATAACAAAAATAACACTATTTAAATAAACCGATTTATAGCCTATTTTTTCTCTCAAAACACATATTGACATTTTGAGCATTTTTTCAGTGAAGCAGGTTTGTAAAAAATGTTATTTTACACTCTGGCTATACAGGGAAATTTTGAAAAATGAATCCACGCATGACACAAGGGTAAGTTTGTAGGGAAGCAGTGGCAGGAAGGACTCATGAGTTTTAGGGAACTGTCTAGATTTGATGGTATCTGTCTCACAAAAGGACAGGGAACCGATTCAGAAGAAGGCGAAGAGTAGGTGAAGGAGGCATGAAGAGGGGGAGAGAGATACACGTGCAATGTCGAGAACTTGGACGTAGATCCAGTCTTCGTAATACCAAAACCCTCTCTGTTGAGGCACTACACCTTTCAGTTAAGGTTAAAGTAAAGAAAAATCACTGAAAGCTGAAAAGACCAAGAAAGTATGAGATCAAAATTCCCGATGGTTCATCATGTGGCTACTGATGCCCTGTGTACATCTCTTGTTTTATATTTTTGTAAAAATGGAGTTGGGGGTGGGAAAAAGGTGGGGAGGGAGGACTGGCTTGTACACACTTAACCAAAAACAAAACCAGCATTCAAATCCCATTAATTACTGTAATCAAGATATAAAAACCACATTCACCTTTTTGCAGCTTTCCTTTTTCTTTTAGCTATTACTTTCTTTCATTTTGACTTTAGAGCAATTTTTAGATTTAAGAAATGTATTTGAAAGCATTTGATGTCAAGGATCAAACTTTTTCTTTTTTTTTTTGGCGTGGCACTATACAATGCAAAATGAAGATGTTGGTAGTTACACTGAGAGTTTTGAATGTAGATGTTCAAACTAAAACCTCTTTGATTCCTTGAGATAATTTTAGCATACACGGTACTAGATGAAAAGCTTACTTTTATGTTTAATCTACTACCAAAAAAAAAAAAATGGATATGAGAAACCAGAGACAAATAGGACAACTTTAGTTATGTCTTTGTTGTCGACGAGTATATTTACTCTGGAATCCTTCAGCAGTGTCTGAGATGTCCAGCTTTGCATTATTTTGGCAAACAGGCAAACATACCTATTTTCTAATTTGCCATGGACAAAGTTTTAGGAAAACAAACAATCAAGCATGGGCATAGTCTCCACAAACATAGAATTTAGAAATGATAGATATTCATGCAAGCATGCCAAAACTGAAAGCTTCCTTCCTTTCTTCCAAGCATTTCATTCTTTTGTGCAATAATCCACTTATATTATGCCACCCAGAGGCCAAACACTGTGTTGTACACTGAAGATAAAAAAAAACAAAAACAAATAACTTAACTCCTGCTCTTAGGAACTCAAATTTAATAGAGCTTTAATCTGATTTAATTCTGTCTCCATTTACTGAATTCTCTCTATTCCTAGGCAATGTTCTAAGAATCTGGGATGCTAGCTTGGTATTATTGCAAAATATCATGAAGGTTAAAATTAAAATATCAAAAGTTAAAGAATAGAGAACAAAGGTCAAAAGTAAACTTGGAAAAGCAGAAAACTTTCCTTTTGAGTTTCAAAAATGTTATAAGCAAAAGTGTAGAGAAATACAAGGGCAAGGTATATGGGGGGAATTTTAAGTAGTGAACCTGAAACAAAGGACAGGATATGGCAGTAAGTGGTGGGTGATGAGGCTGGTGCACTGGGAGTCACGGCATGAGACAGCTGATATGGATTGCCATCTGGCCGTAGCATGCTATCTTTAGAGAAGAAGGGTAAGAAGTGGATTCAAAGTGAGTCAAAGGGATGCAGAGAGGCTGAGCGAACAGGGAGGAAGATAGAGAACTCCTTGGGGGATAAAACGGGCTGCAGGGAAGGGACAATTCTGTAAGTGTGTAAATTTTTCCCATGTGCAATGTAAAACCTAGCTCAAACACAGCAGAGATAAATGTATTTAAGGGTCCTACACCAATGTAGAAGCAGGCCTTTAAGTCCAGAGTGGAGATTTTCTTCCACCAAGTGTGTGACCAGGAAGTGTTAGTAGCATGAGCAGTGGCGTGACAGTACGGAAGTGGTGTGCTCCACCGGACAGTGCAGAAGTGGTGTGATCCACGGACTGCTTAGATCCATCCATCTGCGCCGCTGCACTGGACGAGAGCACAAAGTGTCAGGCAGCAACTTGACTGGTGCCTGTGGAAGCTGGAGAGCAAAGACAATTCAAGCCGTCTGCCTAATTAATTCCCTGGGGCAAGCCCAAGTAAACCCCAAGGACTGATAGCATTCTTTAAATAACATTAACATAGGCTTATGTCAATTAGTTAAGGAATTAAAGAGCAATTAGAGTGTCCTCTCTTAAACAACTGGTCATTTGTGATAATCAGTATATTCCGAACTGTGATAGAGCAAAATACTGAATTTTGAGCATTAAAATGTAAAATATTCAAGATAGCAGTAGCCAATGAAATAAATTTTCCATCACAAAGTTATCATTTAGAAAGACATACTTATCTACTTCTCCAATAATTATTGCCAAATGTCTTAACACAAGCTTTAAAATAAACCTCCTGCTACTAGCCTAAGATGTATAACCATTTATTTACAATGTGTAGAGGTAAACATCTAATACTGTGTGCTTTTAAAATAATAAAAAAGGGTAGGATGATTATGATTCTTATCCCTGCCCCCTCCAAATAAGTATGTGGACTAGTAAATATGTATATATTTCAAAGCCAAGATAATATTCAAATAACCATTTCTTTTAGGGGTCAGGCTTACACAGACGTATAAGTAAGTAAGTAACAATTATTTGTATGAAGGAAAAATGAAATAGCTACCCATGGCTCTGAGTTAGCCTTCTGCTTATGATCTAGCCATGTCCCAGTGGATGAAGCCCTTGCTAACCAGCAGAAAAACTGCATGATGTTGTCAGCAATACAATGGGCTCTCAGACTGAAAAAAGGCATCACTGGTTAACAGTTTCATAGAGAGATCATTGTGGAAATAGATCTGAAACAGTGAAATTCCTAGTCACTAAACTGGAATAATGGTACCTATCACTGTATAAGGACCATTTAATAAAACTATATGGATTTCTGTTGTCAATTTCTTGAAGGTGGCAAGGGTGCCAGACAGATTAACTATGGAAATGTCAGATGACTACTGACATCTAAAAAAAGAGCATTTGTAAACTTATGTGGTGGATCAAAAAATCATGCTGAAATGCTTTTTAGCACATTCTTAAAAATTTATATCATAAAACTACACAGGATTAGAAAGAAGATACTGTTTCCATATGTGTTCAATTACCATGTTAGGCCTCCAAGGTCCTCGATGCCCCCCTGGCCCGGGCACACATTCATTTATGCAACGCAGTTTGCTGTGTTCTGAGCTTTGCTTGTAAATTAGTAAGGCATGTCTTTCTTGGGATTAAAAAATATATTTGGGGATTTAGTCATTATTGTAAGATTTACTCAACTCTAGCTCAGGAAAAGAGGCTTTTGATGGGGAAGATGGAGGAGGCGTGTGTTAGCTTCTTGTACCAATTCCTGTATTAATATGAAATGACGTGAGAGGTGAGCATATGTGTGAGCTGCCGACACCTATTGAGGCCAGTTTAAAGTAACAAGCAGAAAGTAGTTTGCAATTTTTCTGTCTGCATTTCGGTTTCCTCTCTTCTTTGTTTTGTAGAAGAGGGAATTTAGGACAAGGTATGTCCTTCTAGAAGGCAGGGGAATAGAAAGAAATGTGGGCATTTAATATAAAAATGAAATAGAAAATTATTCTAGGCTGCCTCAGTCTCCTTCACACAAGACAGGAACGAAACCAGCCATGACTGTTTAGTTAGCTGGGAAATTCCACATGTGCTTTTAGTAGTAAAACATCTATAAACTGAGGTTGCATCACACAATATCTTCGGAGATGAAACTCAGTTCTTGTTCTTTTGCTTTCTCCATCCACCTTGGGGGCAGAGAGTATTTTGTCAGCAGGTTGGTAGGCGTCTGTTTGTCTAACCTATGATACTGCTCATAACACTGAGCAATCACACAGATCTGGTTTACAGATAAAACAAGAACTCCTGGAAAATCTTCTAGGGAGCTCTTCTCTTTCACTTCCCTCTGCATAGGGGCTAAGTTTTAAAACATTTGATAATATTTATGGTTAATGCTCAGTATTCCAATATTTTTAAGATCTTTGAGACATACAAAGTAGTTTTCTGAGATTACTCGGGGACTAAGACGTAACATTAAAATAAAACCATATATTACAAGCTCTGTGTCTTGATAAACCCATTTTGTGCCTCATCTGCACATTGATAAAGGAGCAGAAACTGTTTGAAATTTTCAAAACCTTGCAAAACTGTAACTGCTCTGAATCTCGGTAAGTCTTTCTGAGAGCCATAAACAACGTGCTTCATGAGAACCCAGAAAATTCATTTAAAAAGTACAGTCAGTTGAGGATTTCATTCCTGAGGCCTTGGAGGATACTTAAGTCTCTGCATTTATCATTCTCAATTACATCTTCTTCTGAGAGGCAGGAGAAAGGCTCCATTTTCAAATTTGTTAAGGATTGTGCTCATATGGAGAACTCTGTTATGCATATTACATAAAATAAACACCTAGTTTCTGTACGATTTCTTTTTGCCCTGGAGAAGGGTAATAACAGCTTCAAGTTCCTTATTTTCTGTTTCTCTCCTGTACTGACTTACTCCTCTGTAGGTGGGTTGGGTTTACCTTTGTCATCTTATAAAGTATTAAAATTAAAAGTATTAAAAAATATGTCTTCACTACTGTCCTTTCTTATTTATTGTTTTAATTTCTTCTTTTTCTCTTTCTTCCAGGTAAGTCTTGCTGCTTTGTCCATCTTATCAGAATGTCCTTAACTAAATGGTAAAATGGTAAGTAAGTCTCTCTGTAATATGGCTTTATTTTTCAGGGTGCAAAGAAAGGGTCTTTTCTGTTTGTTTTTAGCTGTCTTTGGTATCAATCTATTTCTTGACTTTTATCCATTAACAGTAAGAAATACTTGGCCAGGAGTGGGGTTGCAATTTGCTGCTCGGTACTTGGATGGCTTTTTGCTACTTCTCTGGGTTTTCAGAATGTTGTTTTTAAAACATCCCAGAAAATTGAAAGTCTGCTGATACGTATGTTAGAAAGAAGATGCCCAGCTTCTAGTAAGCACTAAACTTTGGTCAGGGATTACAGAGGGTACACTATTGGTTTGGTGAGTTTAAGAAGCTTGGATTTTTGAGCATCAGATTTTAGAACTCTGCAGATAAATACTATTCCAAGGTTTTAAAAAACCTCTTTAAAGAAACGTTTCATGCCGAAGCTATCACAGGCAATGTGAAAAGTGACAGTAAAAATAAGAAGCAGAAGTTCACAAAACCTGTCTGTTTTGATTAGTGCTTCAGAGGAAGGATATTGAACTACAGTCTTCATCAGCTGGAATTAGCTTCATGGTCCATTAAAAGAAGTACAAATTTAACTTTGTATATTACAGTCCTTCATATTCAGAGATGACGCAAGTTGCAAGGAATTTTGATTCATCTTCCTTAAGATGAGAGTGTGTATAACAAGCTGAAATTATGACTTCTTAGTGTTGTCAGCTATTTTATTTTATGTCCTTGGTTTCACTGCTGTGTTGTACATAATTATACTCACGCTAGAATCATATTCTGTGCTGTTTCAGTAGGCCATTTGAAAGGATTTTCTTAAAAGGTTGAGCATTCATTTGGTGTCATCAAAACAAACTAACAAGCACTTGAAAGGAAATTTGGCTGAGACCATGAGAAGCAGGATAAGGGAATTTCAGTGCCTAATCCTTTGGATAAAATTCTCCTTTTATAAGAAATAATTTTAAAAAGAAAATCTTAACATTTAAGTCTAGATCATTGCATTTGTATTACATGGGATCATGTCATCAAGTCACATATATTTTGTAATAACACTTTTCAATAACTCAATTAAATAAAAATTACTAGATGATATATAAACTCCTATTCATGGCACTTAGAGTAGGAAAGTGAAGAAGTGACTGGAGTGTTCTCTGTGGGATTCTGCACAATTATCTGCTTCCATCCACCACAAGATCATCTCTTCCCCACATAACTCTTTTTCAAGATCATCTCTTCCCCAGATATCTCTTTTTCCAATACCATTTAGTTTCTGGTTGAAGTAACAGAAAATTCGGTGCAAACTAGTTCAATTAAAAAGGGAAGTTTGTGCGGTTGTGTAATTA
The DNA here is from genome assembly GCA_963574355.1 of Loris lydekkerianus. NCBI lineage: Eukaryota > Metazoa > Chordata > Mammalia > Primates > Lorisidae > Loris > Loris lydekkerianus. Next base: position 22,699 of record CAUYPK010015942.1, on the reverse strand, counting down.
AGAGGTCTGGGCATACACCTGTGCTTAGGCACAGCTTTAAACATATGCTAAAAGAACTTCATCAGGACCTGGTTACTGTCTCCGCCTCTCAAATGTGTGGCTTCTGTGTGGGTTTCTCCAGTACTATGAACTCATTCTCAAATCCTCAGGAGAAGACCAAGTGAGTAACTATGTCGGTACTCTCAGTTAGAGACTCACTGTATCTCACTGGGCCTCAAGACCTGCCATGAGCCTGTCTCTAAAGAGAATGCAAGGCCCTGATTAACTTAGGTCTATGCTATCTGCTTTATCTCTAGTGTCAGGTTGAGATGAACCTGTCCAAATTCAAGAACAAAAATGAAAAAGGAGTGAATCCCTTAATCTTCTATTACTAGAACTGGGAAGAATAGATGGTGAGAAGCCAAGAAATGAATTAAAATCTACCTCATTTTGTTTATTAGTACGTGTGTGTAATATATATATTTGAAAATGATTTTTTCCCACCTGGGAATGATTTTCTGCCTCATTAACACTGGTCACCAACACGCATGGCCAGGAAGTGGTATGTCAGCCCTGCCAGGAGGTGCTGGGATAGGTCTGCAGCGATGCTACTGTTTCTTCTATTTGGTGCAAAATATCTGAACTAAAAAGCCCGTGCCTAGAAATGCTCCCTAAAAGCATCACATTATCATCATGTTACTTCTTTCTTCTGCCCTACTCTGTGTTTTGTACCTGTACATTAAATAAGAAAACAGTCCTGAGACTTTGCTGTGCTTCTTGATGTCATTTTTGTTTTAAAGATAAAATGATTAAATGAACATTGTGTGTGGAGACAGAGTCTCTAAAGGGTTTTTTTTTTTAACAAATAATTATTTAAATAATATTTTTAATAATTTAAAAAATAGCTTTCTTCTGAACACATAGCAATTATTAAACCATAAATCGTCCCTTTTAACGTCTCTTAAAAAGTATCACTTTCCTTTCCCTACTTATATTAATGGTTCACATCCAGGAACTACTTTGAAAATTTTCCTTTTAAAGTACAGAAGAAATCTGATAGTTTTCTTTCTTTTATGGAGGAGGGGGGGATTATGGATATTGCTTACAAAATGTGGCTAGTCATCCCTGGTATTGTGCCCCATAAAAATCTAGAGCTGACAAGCAGGAGAGCCAGGGTTTAATTCCAATGTACTCAGGGTTGCCACTGGGAGGGGGGAAGTTTATTGCTTCTTTAAAATGTGAGCTACCATTGCTTACAGAATGGAGCTGTGAACAAATTCCTGGAGATGTTCTATAGGCCTTGTTAGAGAGCCGGCGCTGCTAGCTGCTTAGAGACAAATTGGATGAGATTAGATATTTTTAAATCATCTTTGAACATCATTTTCCTAGATGACGCCAAGCTGCACAGTTCATTGAAAGCTCTAAAAATTCAAGCACTTTATAAAAGACCCTTTACTTGCTTAGATCTAGATTATTCTACTTTTGTTTACTCTTTATTATTTTTTTAAGATGCAGTGATTCTTTTGAAAATTATGCCAAGAGTAATAGTGTAAACATTAGGTGAACAAGGTTAAAACTGATTTACTGTGTTAATATTTTCTCCATTTGAGGTGCTATATAATACTTTTTCTTTGAAAGAAAAACACCATTTAAGACAAAAATTACACATCTTATATCTCATTAGACACAGGATACTTAAAATATGTCAGTAATAATGATTCTGTTTGAAAATGTGTTCATTTCTCCATTCCCAGAAGCACTCTAACCATGTCTTGCACATAATAATAGGTACTCTGTACTCTTGATTAGTAGATAAATAAAAAAAGAATTAATAAATGAGTGTCTTTTTTGAAAGACATATTTTCATAAACAAATACATTTTATAAAACTCTTAAAAATATAAATAATGTAAACAGTTTTATATATGGGTTTTTTTCTCCTAAGAATTATAATTACATGCAAATTATGAGTATCAGCACCACCCTTTTTTGGAAAGTAACTAAAAAAATATGGAGAGAAAATAATAGCATAAAATAGCTGGTAATCTTTCCTGATTAAAAATAGCCAGGAAAGATCAGAGAACCAAAGTCTATGAGATGCGTGTTTTCTTCTTTTGGAGAATGGATTAGCCACAAGCCCTTGACCCTTCTCTAGTTTCAAGGGGTCATTGGTCCCATCTTCCGTTTCTGGACTTTTTACCTCCCAAACAGGTTCACTGCCCCCTCCTCAAGAGGAAGCCACATACAGAGACAACAAGTCTATAGTAGAAAAAGAGTTTAGTATCACAAAACACCATGCAAAGAGAGAGGAAGAATTTCTCAAATCTGTCTCCCAGAGAGTTTGGGGGCTGGAGTTTTTAAAGATAGTTTGGCAAGCAGGGGCAGAGAGTCAGATCAGCTGATTGGCTGGGGATGAAGTCTGGTGACATGATCTGCTATGCTAGGTAACACAAAATCCTTGCACGCATGTTTAAATGATCAAAATTCTTCTGAAAATAAGAATGGACAAGAGAGCCCCAAATTATTGAAGAAAACAACCCCTTGTTCTACAAGCATTCCCCCCAGTTCCTCAGCAGCTGCTACTAAAGTGCACCATGGAAACAAGTCCTGCCTAAGCATACAGGACTTCAGGGGTGACTTTCAAAACACCTTTGTTGTCTCAGTTTCCACCACAGTCTGCTGCCAGGCTCCTCTATCTGCAGGTAATTCTTCTCCAGTGAGCATTAGCAAGACTGCAAGCTTGACAAGTGCAGCCACAGTGGTGGCACCATCTGCCCCTGGAGTGGGGAGGACCACCACTCCTGCAAGCACTCTTTCTGCAAACTCTTTGGACAGTGGTTGGATTCTTTCTTGTTCTCTGCCTTCAATGCATTGACCCTTGACCAGGCCAAATCCATGAACTTGACACACAGGTGATATTATGCATGAATGAAATGCATTAAGCGTTAGTCTAGGATTTTGATGCTCTACCTTGATGCAAACATGCAGATGATGAATAATATGCCTCTTAGGCTACTTTTGTGGGACCTGTTCTTACAGAAGCAGACCAGTTAGTCAGGTCAATATCTGTCTCTGGTTAACAACAGGTGGAGGGTTGCTTTTTCTGGAATGTTGATGATTTTTGCTTGGTAAAAGAGTTGTTTTGAAAGGCTAGGAAGTTTAGTCCTTCAGAAATAGACACTTTTAGTTCCCTAAGTATGTTCAGTTTAAATTAAAAAAAAAAAAAAGAAAGAAACTATGGCATATTTATTTCAAACAGCTATGAAAAAATTTAAAGGATGAGTGGATTCTCTTTTGAAAAGGAAAAAGTTGATGGCAAAAAGGATTGGCAAGTTTTTCAAGGGTCATTTTCAGGGAAGGGAGAGATAAGGCAAGGTTCATTTGACTGGCAGTTCATTAACTTTCAGATTTTTCCATGCTTCTGATGAGTGGTATTAACATGGAACAGTAAGTAGTACCTTTGACCTCAATTATTTTTACCTGTGGCTCTATCCTTCCCTGTATTATTTACTGGGAACCGATTTCTGTCTGAAATAAGTTTGAAAAAGAGAATTCTCCAGCCCCAATGTAAAAGCGTATGTCATTTGGCACCATGTACAAGGTGATTTCCATGTGCCTGGGCTGATGAAGAGCAGGAAGTGGATTCAGTTGTGGTACTTCTTGGGTCATATTTTCCTCCCTGCCAGCCTCTCTCATTTCTTTTTGATAGTCCTAGTGTCTCTTTTTAAAATAATTATTTTTTCTCTGCATGAGATTCTGTCATTAGATGAAAGGTCATGGTTATAATATGAATCCTGGATAATAAATACAGTGCAAAATGGATTGGGATGCATAGGAGCCAAGAGACTTTCCAATTAAAAAACACTTTGCCAAGCCTTCACCAACCAAGCTACCATACAGAATGTGATTTCTCTTCATTTATAATTAGCTACCCCTGAAAGTTAATTACTTTTAGGATCAAAGGAAACAAAACTAGAAATAAAATGGAAGAATTCCTTTTTTGTGATTTAAAGCTTAAATAAATGTTTGTCTTAGGAAGAGACCATATGCTGAATTCCTCCCAGAGGGTAATGAACTTAAGGTTCTTCAATACATATAGACCAACTTTAAAGTTCACTGCAGGTAGGCAAAGAAATAAGGCAGATTTTATTTCCTTGGGGAGTATAAACTGGGAGATTTTGTAAGAGAGTAGCAAAGCTTCTTTACATATCCTTATTTTTGTTTTCTCAGTAGAACTGAGAAAGAGTGTATCTTTTGGAAGATTTACTCTTAAAAATGCTTTATTTTAGGGTGCCACATCATTTGATTTCTAATTTTTCTGAATAACTGATCTGCCTTATTAAGAATTTAATGGATTGAAGGTGTGAGCAGATTTATTCATATACTTACCTACTCATAACCAGTATTCACTGGGTCATGGTAAACATTTTTATTGGTTCAGAAATTATTGAAATGACTTAAAACAATAAAATATGAGAACAGAAATGAGATTTCTGTAATCAATTCTTTTTCAATTTATTTCTAAAAACATGTCATGATCTTCCCTGGCCTTTCATAAGATGTGCATACATTTTTTGGCATTCTCTGTATTTTCTCCCAATCTGTAGGCTGTTTTTTTAGCCTATTGATTATATCCTCTTCTACATAGACGTTTGGCCGGGCGTGTGGCTCACACCTGTAATCCTAGCACTCTGGGAAGCCGAGGCGGTGGATTGCCTGAGCTCAGAGGTTAGAGACCATCCTGAGCTATAGTGAACCACAGTAAGACCCTGTCTCTACCAAAAAAAGCTGGGCATTGTGGCAGGCTCCTGTAGTCCCAGCTACTTGGGAGGCTAAGGGCAAGAGAATCGCTAAAGGAAGAAAAGAAAAAAAAATTAAAATTAAAAATAAAAATTTGGACATTTAGTATACAGTGTGATGATCCAGGAGATACAGGTAATAAAAAGGTTACTATACAGAGTGAATTAGCATATCCAACAGCTCATACATCTTGTATAGTTACCAATTTCTTTCATTTTTTGGCAATAGCTACTAAAATATACTTAGTGTGAATCCCATATAGATAGAGAACAATTTGATTAACTATACCCCTTATGTCATACATCAAATCTCTAGATTGGAGTATCACATGTATCTGCTACTGGGTATTATCTGACCTATTGCCCTCCATTCTGCTGCCTCACATTTATCCCTAGTAACAATGCTTTGTTCTTTATAGATGTGTGTGTGTGTGTGTGTGTGTCTTTATGTATATACGTGTATATACATATATAAAATACATACATATATCTTTAGATTCCACATGTGATTGAGGTCATGCAATATTTTTTTTCTTTCTGTGCTGTACCAAAGTTTTAATGTTTGATCTTGTCCCATTTGTCTACTTTTGCTTTTATTACTTGTGCTTCTAGTGTCATATCCAAGAAATCATTGCCAGATCCAAAGTCATAAAGTTGTCGCTGTGTTTTCTTCTGGGAGCTTTGTGTTTTCAGATCTTGTGTTTAGGTTTTGCGTGTGTATATCCAGTTTCTCAAAGCTGTTTATTATAGACTACCCCTTCCCCACTGTGTCAGCTTCATTCTTTGATAGAAAATTGATTGACTTTTAGTATGTGTATTTATTTCTGTTCTGTTCCATTGGTCTGTATGTCTGTCTTTATGCCAGGACCATAGTGCTTTGATTATTGTGGCTCTGTAATGTGTTTTGAGGTCAGTCAGTAGAAGGCATCCAGCTTTGCCCTTCTTAGCATCATTTTGGCTATCCAAGTTCATGTGAGATGCCATATACATTTCAGGATGTATTCATCTATTTTAGCAAAACATGCCATTGAGATTTTGACAGGAATTTCGTTGCATCTGTAGATTGCCTTGGGTAGGGTAAATATTTTAATAATATTAATTCTTCTAATCCAAGGACATAGGATGTCTTTCCATGTGTTTGTGCTTTCTTTATTTCAGCAATGTTTTGTAGTTTGCAGCATATAAGTCTTTGGCCTCTGCCATGGTTTGTATGTCCCCTCCAAAATTCATTTTGACACTTAATCCCTAATGTGGTAATATTGAGAGGTTGGGCCTTTAAGAAGTGATTGGATCATGAGTGGATGCTCATGAATGGATCAATATATTCATGGATTAAGGAGTTAATGGATTAATGGGTTATTATGGGAGAGGAACCTAGTGGCTTTATAAAAATAGAAAAACAGACTTGAGTTAGCACATTAGCATGCTCAATCAGCTTGCCCTGTGACAACCTCTGCTGCCTCAGCACTCTGCATAGCTCCCACCAGCAGGAAGTTTCTCACCAGATTTGACCCTTAAACCTTGGACTCTATTTTGTGCCAATACTATGATGATTTGGTTATTATAGCCTTGGAGTATAGTTTCAAGCCTGGTGATATGATGCCTTCAGATTTGTTCTTTGGCTTTAGATTTCTTTGGTTATTTGGGTAGTTTTCTAAGTTGACAGACATGAAAGTCTCCCTTCCAAACATGTAGAGGCCTTTGTGTGATTGTTAAGTGGCCTACTTTCAACATTGCTGCATCTCAAGGAATGGAGAGGCTTGAGGAGAGAGAGAGAGAGATAAGGCAAATGGCAAATTGTGGAGCAGCCAGAATGCACACATTTATGGATTAAGTTTGCAGTGATATAGATGTGGTTTATAGAACCCAAGACAATGACCATGGTGACATCAAAAATTGGTGATCACAAATCACCATAAGACATATAATAGACTGCTAAAAATATTTGAAATATTGCAAGAATTTCAAACTGTGGCACAGAGGCACAAAGTGAGTATGTGCTATGGGAGAAATGGTACCAATTGCTCAATATTTATGAAGCACAATAAAGCAAACTTTAGTAACACTAATTAAGACTGTTGAGTGCATCTCCTCTCATTTTTTTAACATTTGCATGGAATGTCCTTTGCCATTTGTTGATTTTCAGCTTGTAAGTGTTCTTACATAATACATCTAAAGTAAGTGTCTTATATACAACATATGTAAGGTTTGTGATTTTTGAGCCCAGATATTATTTTTAAATCTTTTTATTTATATATTTTTATCCATTCAGCCACTCTATGTTCTTTAAAGGAGAGTTTAATGCATTTATGTGTAAAGTAATTTTTTCTAGTAAAAGGCTATTACCGTTTGCTAATTGTCTTCCGTATATCTGGTAGCTATCATGCCCCTCTTTTCCTGTTTTGCTTGCTTGCTTTGGGTTCTGTTGATTTTTTTTTTAGTTGCATGTGTTGATTTCTTTCTTATTTTCTTTTGTGTATCTTTTATAGGCATTTCTTTGTAGTTACCTTTAAGATAATATAAAACATCTAGTTGTTGATATTTAAATTTCATAGTTCATTATTACATTCCAGTTTCTCTTACCTTTGTGTTCTTTCAACACTTTGGATCCACCCTGACTCAGGTAATATTTAGGTCTTGGCTCAAAAATCACAAACCTTGATTCCTCCTGCCTCTACTATACTTTAATCCAGGGTTATGTTTGGTTTGAGGAATTATTTTCAATAGGCTTAAGAGTTTTAACTGAGGATAGATATAGACCCATGTAACCTAATTAGCTTTATATTATGTTTACCCTTAATTTTGTCTTTATTATGTGTTAATCAGAAATCATCATGGGAATATTCTAAATCAAAGTTAGAATTATAGAAAGCAAAGCATGAAAAGAATACAGACTAATAAACATAAAGATTTAAAAAATAGTGTAATTCAATTTAATAACATTTAGTTAAAAAAAAAAAAAAACCTAGATGTTCATTACCTTAAAATTCTAGCAACTTTCTCACACCCATCCATGTATCCAAATGCTGGGTTAATGATAATTTTACTAGTCTACTTATCTGAGTATTGAAAAATACTGTATGAAGCAATTATCTTTGCTATCATGCTAATAGCTGATCCTTCTTTAAAATAGAAAACATCTGAAGATAATGAGAAAGAATCCTCATTACTAAGTTGGTTCTACCTAAACCAAATGAATCAAGTGTTAGGGTTTGTGTATTTAATGTGTGGCCTAAAACAACACAAATTTGAGTTATATAAATGAAGAGGAACAGTTAGAATTCTTCTCATTCACCCCAGTTCCTAATTTATTATAATTCTATGATTTAACTTTTGCCTACACATTCAGCTATCACTGATATGCAGGTAAAGTTCACACTTACTATCATTTTAATGGTTAACACTTGCTGGGCATGGTGGTGGCTCACACATCTGTAATTCTACTGCTCTGGGAGGTGGAGGAGGGTAGATTGCTTGAGCTTGGGAGTTAAGGCTGGTCTTAAACCAGCAAACCACTCTTGCTCTTTCACTCAAGAGCAAGAGTGAAACTCTGTCTCTACTGAAAATAGAAAAACTACCCTAACCAGGCATTGTGAAGGACACCTATAGTCTCACTACTCAGGTGGCTGAGTCAAGAGGATCTCTTGAGCCTAAGAGTTCGAAGTTGCTGTGATCTAGGACACCAGGGCACTCTACCCAACAGGGTAAGACTCTAGTTTAAAATAAATAAATATATAAATAAAAGATAAATACCTGACCATTTGACACAGATGCCAGCATTCCTGAAGTAGGACCCCAATGACTTGAATAAAAGGTAAACAAATGCGAAGACTTTGGTAATCCAGGGATGTTTGTGTTCTAGACTCAACTTCACCACTTTGGTTGTGTGTCTTTAGGAAAATTATCTAAGGTTTCTGTGTCTTTATATGTCTAAAGCAAAAATTTACTTCAATTTTTTAATAATTAATTTCAGTATAGAAAAATACACAAGCAAAGAGAAAAACCACTTTAAATTAGGAGTGTCCAATCTTTTTTTTTTTTTTTTTTTTTCTCTGTTGCAAATTGGAATAGTAAGAGTTACTTTGGGCCACACATTAAATACACAAAACACAACAATAACTGATGAGCAAAACAAAGGGTCTATGCACATGTGCCTAAGTTTCTTGATGTCAAACACCACAGGTAAGCAAACCAGTCCTCAAAAAATCAGCATGTGGCCTGTTGCCTCAGGATGGACACCTCTCATTTAAGTCCCTTCATCTAGAGCAGTGGTTTTTAACCTTCCTAATGCCACAACCCTTGAATAAAGTTCCTGTGGGTCGCTACCCACAGGTTGAGAACCACTGACTAGAGACAAGACAAGAACCATTAATAACATGATCGTTGTCTTTCCACTGTTTGCATACAAGTGCACGCACACACATGCACTGCAGACTCATAATGTTCCTTCACTTTTGTTACCAGCTTTTTTGTCTTGACATCATATTGTGAACACCTTTCTCTCACTGCATGTATATAATCACCATCATTATTTAATGCTTACAACAGTGTTCCTTTTATAATCTTCATGTATTGGACATTTAGCTTATTACTGCATTTTGCTATTATAAGTACAATTTTAATGAATGTCTTCATAATAACTTTTTGAAAGTTAAGTTACACAATAACTTCCTAGATTAAAAGTGCTATACCAAAAAGTAGTCACATTTTTAGACATTTGTTACACAATACAAATGGTAGGAAAACTGGGAAAATGACATGCTACATCATTTTACAAAAAGGAAATACTATGGCTAATAAATATAAAAAATATTAATTATTAGAGAAGTGTAAGCAGAGATCATAATGATATATAGCACTTTATATCCATTCAAATATCAAACATTTTAAAGTCTCATAATACCATATTCTGGATAAGATCAACTGGATATTGTGGGTATTGCCCCTGGGAGTGTAAAATAGTATGAGTACTTTGTAAAATAGCTCAGCCCTATATTATAAAATCAGACATTTTATACCTGTTTAATTACCAATCAGCAATCCTACCCCCCCAAATCCTAAGACTTCATACAGATGTTTAACAATACCTATGCATGAAAGTTCATGATGATAAAAACCTAGAAAGCTCCCAACTGCCTAGTATGTAGAGATGAAATTATATACCAGTCAATGTGATGAACCTCAGTCACATGCAGCAATATACTTTGCATATTTTTTAAAGTATTCATTTGAATAAGGGTGGCAGGCTATTAATGATGAACTGAGTCTTCTTGTATGACAAGAATGGTGTTAGTGGTTTCTTTACATTGTTGTCCCAAGAATTCTAGGAGATTAGATTATTCTTCTAATCTTATAAGTAGTTATCTGAGTGGTTGGCTGAATGGCCCACGGGATGATGGCTGAGGTCGCTGCTCCAGCAATTGGTTTGGCTCTGGAACCTGAACATTTCATCTCTGGGCTGTGCTGTCTCAACATTCCACATTCTTATTTCACTTTTACCGTATGAGAGTTATGGAAATAGTTTAATGTGAATTCTTTATCCAAGGATTATCATTTTATGAAAGCCCTGGAAGCTAATGACAGAGTATTTAATAAAGGAAATAAAGAACATAAGGTAGTTAGGAGGTGTGAAGAGTGGCAGAGAGCAATTTGAGTTAGCACTATTCTTTTCCAGTGGGTCATTATATAATTTGAAAGATGTAATAGCATAATATCACAGAAAATAAGAAAGCATCTGGAAGCAAGTCTACAATAAAACAGCAGTGGCTTCTCTGACAAAGGACAGCATCGGAAAAATGATTTGCAGAACAAACAAAGGCCTTTAGAAATAGCTGCCTGGCAAAATGGTTCAAAAGATACCCTGACCCTCTGCGATAGCCTTATGGTAATATTTTCCAAATTGGGGTTAGGACCTAATGATGACCCATGTATCCGAAGAGTTCATGGTGTCTGAAAAACAAATTTGGTGTAGGAGAGGAAGAGCCAGACAAAACCAGGAAAGGTCCTGTGACTCTGGGAGGTGAGTGAGAGGTATCAGAGCAAGCATTTTTCTAGAGTGTAGATTAAATGTTTATTGTAGGAATATGCAATCTTGGACCAAAAGAGCAGCACCAAGCAACTTTAAAATAATGTTTTTTTAAAAATATCAACTTCAAAGTCAACCTTTAGACATGACCACTGTGACACATACATGCATATATACATACATAATACATATATGCAAACATGACCCTAGTAGGTTAGGGTCACTCAGAGGAAAAACTATAATGCTTAATTTGCAACATAATTATTGTATATTAAAAATATCAGGGGCTTATTGAATGATGTTTGAAAATGGGCACAGCTTTGTTATTACAGATTTTTTTACTCTTCTGTATCTTATCTTTTATTACTTCAAAACTATACTGTGATTTTTTTCCCTAGAAAGTTGTTAAGTATCATTCTACTGTACATCTTTTAAGACCTGTTGAAGTACTGAACAAGCCAAAACACTATAGGTTTGGATAGAGCAGGTAACCTAGTTTAATGAATTAAAAATCTGTTGGCCTAGAATCACGTTCTGGTTTAAACTTTGAAGACCGAGGGAGTGGAAGAGAGGTAGATGATTAGAAATTACTTAATGAGTACAATGCATGTTATTTGGGCATCAATGCTCTAGATACTCTTGACTTTATTACTACACAATCTATGCATATAACAAAATTGCACTTGTACCCCCATACATTTATATAAATAAAAAATTAAAATGATATGTAACCCTAAGCAAGTTTCTTCATCTTTCAAGTTCCTGGTTTCCACATCTCTAAAGAGCAATGATGGTTTGTATTTCCCTTTCAGAGGTATAAGGATTATCTGGACAATGTGGTAAAGTAGTGTGTCTGAACTGCAAAATACACTCAAAAAGACATTGGCTGTCATAGTGAAAAGAATCCTGAACTGGGGTCATCAACACTGAGGCCCAGTGGAACTCTGTCAAAAACCATCCTCTTTGACCTTGGGTTAATCACTGTTTCCTAGGGCTCCATATCTCCATCTATAAGGAAAGATTTATACCCAGTCCCGTTCTAGACCTCAAATTCTGTGATATACATGCTTACCTCTGCCCAGTGGAAAATAACACTTTTTTGTCACTAACAGAGGCGCATCCTTTGGCCATCAGAAATACTATCAATTGTTGTTGCCACGATTTTAAATAGAAAACCAGGATTATTCAAGTATTTATAGCATTGGTCTGAAGCTTTGCAGAATCTTTACAAAATGAATATCTTCCCCCAGTGTGACTCTGCAGGGTAGAGGACAGTGGCAGGGATGACCATGGCTACGCTTGAGTCCAGAGTCCCATAGCACTCTTCCTTGCCAATCCTTACTACATCCTTCTTGTACCGGTAGACAACCTGCAACTTAAAGCAACTCAAAAAGGCTCTTGAGTTGGGAGAGATGAGAGTTGATGGAGTTGGTTTGTGATAAGCAACCCCCATAGATATTATCATGAAGGAGCAACTGAGGGAAAGAAATAACAAGAACTGAAGTGTCTACTTACCCTTCTTTCATTTTGCAAGTAACCAATTTGTTGTTTGTGTGAGTTAATGGACATTCCCTACTCTCTGCCTCTGAGTGTTGGTGTGTGCTTTGTGGTAGAGGGAGAAGGGGGGACAGGGATTAGTCAGAGCAGTGGAGGAAGTATAGCACCAGCTCTGGGAGACGACTTTGGACTTGAGTCTGAGTGTCTGAGGGGAGTAAAGGATGAAGATCAAAGAATCCCCTTGCCCTAGAAGGGCTCATGGATTTGCTTTGGAAAAGGAGTAAATCACTGTTGCATTTGCCCTGATGGCAGTGAAGTTGTTGACAAGGCTACCATTTACTGTTTGCTCCAGAGATCTGAGGCTTTGCGACATATTAAGTAAGAGAGGGAATAACTCACAGGGTAGAAAAGAAGGGATTCCCTTTTGATCACAGTGGAGAATCATTTTCCTGTTCTTTGCCGTGCTGAATAGAAGATAGACTCTTCCAGACTTTTCATGTCCCTGGCTTGATAAGAAGATCTGTCCAAGTATGAAGGTGTGGCAGAGAGAGGCCCACCTTCCCTCAGTCTGACTCATGCCAGTCCCCGGTCGTTGACCCACCCATCTGCTTCCACATGACCTTTCCTCTGAGAAAGACCCATATACATTAAGGATACCAAGGAGCATTGACTAGATCTCTGGAGACACTTTTGTGTTAGGTACAAGTCTAATGAGAGCAGAGAAAAATAATGAAAAAATGGATTTCCTGGAGGGAAAGTCTATGACTTCCTTGATGCTGTGCTGGGACAAACTCCATAGATTCTGAGTTCATAGAAAAAATATCAGCAACAGAGATAAGACTGAATGACTCTCCAACAAAGCAGGAATAGGAATTTTATTTGTAGGCAAATATAGTAATAAGAGAGATGACTGTGAAGTTCTTAGGCCGTGGTGGAGAAGCAACAGAGAGGTGGGGCTATCTGGCCTCCCTCAGGTTGGTACTGAGCATCCACAGACTTGCCTCTAAAGGATACAAAAAGGAAAGGGGCTTCGGGGTGATCAACAAAAGAAAAATACACAAACACTTAAGTACACACAAAATCCCACATAAATTTGTGTTTTACCGAAAGAGGGAAGTGTTGATGAGATAAAAATAGGAAGTAGCTGGAGTGGAAGATGAGTTAAGTAGGGTAAGATTTCCTTATTGGCCTGAACTTACATATGTGTTTTGAATAGAGAGAGAGTCCTGATGTTTCAGAAAGGAGGAAAAGATCCCTCAAGATGTAACAATGAGCAGGTTCAAAATCAGAGAGGTAGAAAGAAAGAAATCTGTAAAAATGAGTCAAAATTAAAAAAATTTGATCGGTTTAGAGCAATGTTTTTCAACCTTTTTCTTTCATGGCACACTTGAACCTATAGTTAAACTTCTGTGGTGCATTTTAATTATGTTGATCAAAAAAAAAAAAAAAAGAGTAAAAACATACTTAATATGCTCTGAACTTCCTTCAAAAATAATTTAATGATCTTTAAAATTTTTCACAACACACCTAACATTCTGTCATGACACATCAGTGTGCCATAGCACACTGGTTAGAAATCACTGGTGTAAAGAAATCACGTTGAATTGGAATGGAAGATGTGATTGCAAAAGTATGCTTTTGAAAAAGTTTGCAAGGATAACTGGAGAATTCTGGAGTTAATATGCAATAGAGAATATCTGTTCTTATCTATCTGACGTCTTGATTAAGCAGAGGAAATTTGTTCCAGAAGTTAAATGTTGGAGGAGCATATGAAATTGTCAGTGCTGTATCTAAGCTCTAAATTCGACGTTGTATCTTAGGAAAAAAAAGTGAAAATTGAAAAATTTTTTGCTACAAAATTTGCTGATTTGAGAAGTTACTAATAGATGGGTGTGTTGATGGCTGCCTGTCAGAAGGTGGGAATTTGGAGATTTATAGCAACTGTGCTTTTTTTTTTATACAGGAATTTTTGGCAACCTTTATTTTATTGCTATGCTAAAATCAATTTTGCTAAGAGGGGAACCTGATAACCTTGAAGCCATAATGTATGGTAGGCTAGGCTGTGGTATTATCCAACATCATTTTTATGAATCCAGTTCAAATCCAGGCATCTCTGATAGAAATATAGTTGTGGGCTTTACTGTGTTAGCTTTCTAAAGAATTCTTTTAAAATAACCCTTTTATCATTATATACATAATACCTTTTCTATTTTTAGCCTTTCATCTCCATTTCCAATAGTAGATAATTCTAGATTGGCCTAAGTAAAATAAATAATAGAAAATCACATTTCTCATGAGTTATCATTTTCATCTTATTTGTTCTATACGTGGTTCAAAATTAAATTATATCCTAAATTGGGTCTAGCAGGACTTTACTACATTAATATCAATTACAATTATCTTACCTGCTGGCTTGCAAAACGAATATGAAGCCTAAGGATAGCATAAAGGTCCTCCTAAATCCCCACAAAGGTTTTTATTTTTTTAATGTTTGTTTAATTTTTCAAAACATCATTATTTTTTGATGAAGACATTTTCTCAAGGGGAAGGATTATCTCCAAGTATACACAAAGAAGCAAACTTCCTACAGCACCTTTTTTCTTGTTCTTTTTCAATAAGTTCTACTCTTAAAAATTCCTTTTTTGAGCTGCACTCACGGGGATGCTTCTATAAGGAAAGGAGTGTCCATTTGAGCTAGCACGTATCGGGGTGCACTCTGCCATTTCTGAAATAGAAATAGTTTTCTTTGTGTCGGGCCTCCATTATGTATTTTAACTTTTGACTTATTATCTTAGTCATGTCAGAATGAAAAATGGATCTCTCTAGGGACTTCCATTATGTCAGATTGACAAATCATCTCCCTTGACTGCTTTGGGCAACTGCATGTTCAAAGCCCTTTTGCCTCATTTCTCAGTGTGCTGTGCGGCTATGCTGTCTTCCTGTTTGCAGGCCCATTTCCATTGCTGATGACAAATCTCACACTCAAGGGTCAGACCAGTTCCATGTGTACACAATAATCCCCAAGCTATTGGCAATGATTTATTCATAAGTAAGATTTATTTTAAATATTCCCATTACCTCAAGCTATCTTCTCCCTGTATGGGAGTTTGTATACATGTGTAGCTGTGGGGGGCAATTATTTTATAGATACACACACATAAGTGTGCACGCACATGCTGGGTCAAGGCAAAGGTCATATAGGTGAAGAAAGATTTTTCTTTAAAAATGCGCTGATTTGCTGTAAGGAAACATTATATTGCATGTGTTTTCTGATGTGTAGAGTAGTGATCTCAGGTTTAGGAGGTGGTGAATTATCCTTTGGAGGAATATAGCACTATTCCTAGGAGACTTGGGACAAATTCATTCCCCAAAGCTTAATTCAGACTCTCTTGAAATCATGGGAGAGAATAAGCTATAACCTTATTCTCGGATGATTTTATACCTGCTCTGTCCCCATCACCATCTGAACATTCTTATTTTCTTAATTCTTTTGACCACTCATGATAGACAGGAGAGATGGGAAGACAGTTTGCCTTCTCATTCTTCCCATTCATACCATTCAAGACTCCATGAAGACACCTTATGCTTCATGGGGCCTGGCCTGTGGCTTTTTGCATTTTCAGAGGCCTTCCTCAAATCTTTCTCTTCTCTGGTACCTTGCTGGTGACTCCAGCTGGAAGGTGTCTCTTCTTGCCCAGCTCTATGACAGTATCTTGTCTGCATCACTCATGGAGCACCAGAACACTCTATTCTGTGACATAGTATTTGTTTATAGATCCCACTAGTTTTTCTAGATAGGCAGCTCCTTAAGGCTTGTTCAACTGCTTCCTCTCGACAGCAACTCATGGGGAGCTTTGTTTATTTTCTCTGTTTATTTTCACAATAGCCATTCACTGAACAAATACATCAGGAGAGACCCCGAAAGCTGGTGATACATGAATAATACTATTAAACAAGGAGATGTAACTATGATGCCTGGTGTGATGGAATGCTCATCAAAGTGTCATGATTCATTCTTGAATTTGAAATCAAGGAAATGTATATGTTTAAAGGTCATTTTAGCTGGTGAAAAGTCACTGAGGCATTAAACATTATTACAGTGACCCTTATTACTAGAAATTGGCATTTCTGTTTAAATGGCACTCTATAAAATTAGATTTTTCAATAACATATTAGGCGAATACACTATTTGAGATTCTTTAGAGCAGTGAATAAACAGCACAGTAAAGCAGAAAATTTTAAACTAAAATTGTAACTATTGATTTGACATTACGCATAATAAGGAGAAGCAGAGTTGTGAGCAAGGAAATAAAGTTATTCTCTGTTTTCATCTGAAATTGCTCCCACAGAATTAAATTTCATTTTTGATTAATCCTCGGAGTCCAACTAATCTGAATATCTTATTTTATGTATGGAGAAAATATTTGAGGCTGAGAGGTGCTAAGTGGCTCGGATGCCAAAATGAGAGAGGCAGGAAGACAGGAAGATGTGGGAGGAAGGTTTCAGATGGCTCAGATCTTTATGTAAGCCACACGAAGCAGACCACCAAAGACACAAACCACAGCCGTTTGTTCACCTACGCTTTCGGCTAAATTAGCTTATATTTTATAATTGTACAGCCACTACATGACTGAAGGCCAATAAGCAATCAGCAAAACAAATTAAGATCCCATTTCTAAGTACCCTTTTCTTAGGACACATCATGTTTTGTATATGGAGATGTATATTGAGAATTCATGTGAAATTACCTGGCCAGGTGCAGTAAAGCTACTTGTAGAAGAAAGAGAATGAGGGGACATTGGTTGAAGTTTACCAAAACTTCCTTGGTCCTTTTGTGGTTAGTTTTCTGGGACATAGAAGTTGTCTGTCCCTGCATTTCATGTTAATAGTAGAAGAATAAGTTTTTAAATGGTATCCTTATACTTTTAGTGCATTCATTTATTTAAAACAATGTTTGAGTGCCGCGTGACTAAAGGAGACAAATAAAATCTCAATCTTATTAAACTTGATTCGTGGTGGAGAAAACACAGGAATTATGAACTACACAAATTATTACATATGTCAGGAGGGAGGGGTCAAACAACACCGCACACAGCTGGGAAGGATTGGGGTGTGCTGCTGAGGACAGGGTGATCCTAGAAGTCCTACTTGCAGAGACAGAAGGCAGCATTCACACACATGTCCTTCTGTAATGTGCATGATAAGAGACATTATTTCTCTTTGGAAAAGCAGGCTCACCTGCAGTACAAACCTGGGACATAAAAACCATTAGTGATTTAATCCATTGACCTCACAGAGTGGAGAAGACAGGGCTCCAGGGCTACTGGAGTCACCTCCACACCAGCCCTGCCTTAGGCCACCGTGCATAGGAGGACAGATCTTAGAGGGGAGAGAAGCACATGTTCATAGAAGGCTCCTTTTCAGAGTAATGTCAAAGTGAATCATTCAGTCACTAGTCAACATCGTCCCCTCTAAGTCATGAAGCGTCCCTATCTATCAAAAGAAAGCAGATTTCAGAATGGCATACTGTCTGCAGTTTAGACGTTTTAAAATATTAATTTAGGAGCACATTTAAAAGCAAACCTGACATTAAGACACCTGCGTAATCGTGGCCTCTGCATGTTTGTGCCCTCAGTGAGATGCCAAAAGAAAACAAAACTAAACAAAACAAAACTTACCCTTTCTTCTCATCAGCTATATAATCCGTTCTCTATCATGCACAGAACATGTACATATATATATATAGAGAGAGAGAGTTTTTTAATTTAATAAAACCCAGAGACAGGCTTTATGCATATTCATGGAAGTTGATTAATAATTGATGAGAAGGCCTGGAGCAGGTGGTTGAGAATAAAAAACATTTAGCAAGGACCAGAGTGGAAGAGGAGCTCTCACTTTAGCCCCGGTCCTGAGGGGACTAGAAGCAGGCGGTGGGGGCAGACACAGTGCTGAGTGTCATCTGCACAGTGTAATTTCCTTGATTTACATATTTAATTGCTTCCTGTCTTTAGCAGTTGGGCTCTGGGAATATGACACACTTTCTGAGAAATTCATCTAAGGGTTGGAAAGCTGTGTTGTGTGGGTGGGAAGCTGTCCTCTGGAGTTGGAGAAGCATATTGCCATTAGTTCTTGGAGTAGCAAGGGGCTCTATCAACATTCACTTCCAAGACCTGGTTCTCATGAAAAAGACCTTGTGATATTAAAGCATTGTCCTGTATGTCAGAGGCTATGAGTTTTGTAATTAACTAAAAGTATATTTGCCCTGATGTCATACTAAATCAAAATTTCTTATATTTATATGGCCATGGATGGTTTACAAAACATTTTCACTTTATCCTTAGTAAGTCTCTGATGAAGGCCTTATTGCTGCTTTTTTTCATTGGTGGGAGGGGGGAACTAAAATATGAAGATGTTAAGCGACTTGTCCAAATATCCTATAAGAGAAATGTGAGATTTTGGATGCACTTCCTCTGCCTGCAGTCCCAGGGCGGTCTCTACCACAAAATGCTGCTCAGTGTCAAGAATCTGTCCACCCTAAATGCTTTGCAGGCATTTGTACACATCTGTAGATCTTGGCTTAAATTTCCCATGATATCACATCATAATTTGATGATATTGTGCTTTCTTGTGGAGCCAGGTTAAAATGTAATACTGAAAGTGCCACATGAATATTTACTATCAGTACTAGTAGCTACATTATTTTAAAACCCGAAATCAAAACATATGAGCTTTTACACATTAAGCAAATAATACAGGAAAGGTGAGGATTGTAATTTTCTTTATACCTCAAAAAATATATGCATAGAAAGATGGATAGATAAAACACTGAATTTCACAAGGTTATTCAGTAATCCTCTTTCATTTTCAGAAATGTACTTGAGTAACTGCTGGCATGGTCACATCATGGGCAGAAACATGGAAAGACAGGCGGGGACAATTGCTCATGTGAGTGAGAAGTGGCAAAAGAATCGGAGTGATCAGGGCATTTATTTTCATTATTATAATCCTCTCTGTTCCAAGGAGCACACTGTACTCTGTGTTTTTCTAAACACAGAAGCTGATATTTGAAGCTTACTTCATGTGGAGTGTGCAAGTAGGCCAGGCCAATGTTAATTCATCATCGTGATTTGTCCTATGCAGAAAATAATCATTTATTTATGATCTGGGTAGTGAAAATCAAAGTAATATTTAAAAAACAATGGCAATTTTGGCCACTCAGTCTCATTTTCTGTTGAGAAGACAATGATAAATAATAAACGAGCAGTTGATGCATATTTTAACAGAAATGAATCATTGCATAAATGTTAACTACTTATTTATTAATACTTAACTACTGTATATAGTACTTAATGACAAGTGTACAAAAACAAGTGATTATTTTTCTCCATTTGACATACTCAACGAAGCAAACCAAGTTCACCAAGTGTCTCAATTGTTCCTACACTACAGGATTTTTTTCAAGCCCCCTTTCATAAGGATTTTATTTGACTGTTTTCTACTGGATAATGAGTTGAGTGTTTTCCACCAAATAATGAGTCGAATATATTTTATTATTATCCGAAGAGTCTAAATGAGTATCAGTGTAGCAAAATCTTTTTTATAATTTCTTCCATTACAGATTCCATATTTTAAGTAACTTCATCAAACATCTAGTTTCACATTTGCTTGATGTCCAGATATTAGTGGCTCCTTTAGGTAATGGAACAACTTTGTCGACAACTTTGTCCAATTTAAAAGGCCTTTTAAACATTTGTTGTGTGTATACAACTACTTGTATAGTAATTACATCCTTACTGACTTTCTGGTCTCTCCTAATGACTGTAGCACTTGCCCCTATTTGTTATTCTGGGTAGGACTAGTTCTTCATTCTCTTTGTAAGGATCTCCTGAATCTTGAGGTTATTTCTATTCTCTTACATTATGTATTGCATAATGTAAATGGAGGCTTTGGTTAAAAATTTCAAGTTTTAGCAATGAGGAACTTCTAACAGAAGACAAATCTTGCATGTGGACAGCCTGTTTAAGAAGGGTTGGCTGGTCTAGGAACTTGGTCTAGGGTTGTTCACAGTGACACCCTTTGCAGTAGCAAAGCATTTCCTCAACCTTCTGCTACTCAGTGGCTTCTGTTTTGATAACAGCCAATCCTCCATAGTGGCCTTGCCTCCAACAACTCTACCTGGTTCTATAGTCAGAGCCCAAGAAGCCTCAGTCAGTGACTAATATCTTCAGTTGGAATCTAAACATACATAAATTGATCTTAATGGCTGTAGCATACTCTTAATGTAAGTTATGGATTTTTATTTTAATAAAACATTTCTTTTTGCCCAAGTCTTTTCTTTCTCCTTGGACATGCCCTCCTTCCCTTTTAACTCAGTTGTTTATAGACAACCTCCAGCTTCTTAAAACTTTGTCCTGTCCTTTCCGTCCTGTGCTCCCTGCTACAAGTATTTCACAGACAAATAACAGAATCACAAAAGTTCTATGAACTAGTGGTTGCTAAACATGACTATGCATTAGAATTATATGGCTTTATAAAAGATTTCTTATTACTTCCCAGTGAATTTCAATTTGGTACAACTAAGTATGGAGTCCAAAGGTCTATATCTTGTTAAAGCCCCTCATGTGCTTCTGAGGTATGAATAAACTTCAGAACCCACTACCTGCTTTTCTGTAAAATAACTTAGGTTCTTTTGTAAACTTTAATATTTTCTGATTTAATTTTTAAAATATTGTCTGTTCTTTTACATTATTTCTTTATAAATATGTCTTTTTTATTTCCTTTTCTATTTAAACAATGAATATACACGATTTTTGGCTAACAAGTGTAAACACTGGCTTCAACTTACCTTTAGAGCTATGAAGAATATTTTTAATCACTGGAGAGGAATAGAAATGTTTTAATAATTTAATTTAGTTAAAGACTATAAAATAAGAGAACCAATATTTATTCAGCAGTGAAATAAAATGAACAGTGAAAGACTCTAAAGGTAGGAATCCTCACCTTTTAGAGGAACTGACTGCCTCTGTCCCAGTGCAAGAAAAAAGTTAGGAAGGATAATGACAGGATCAAAAAGATTAGTGTGGAAATAACTGCCATCCCTATCTAGTAGGCTACCCAAAACAAATGTGGACAATTCCACCTAAACACTGGAGAGCAGGGCAAGTGTCTGCAGACAGACAGCACACCTCTTAATTCCTCATTCACTCCACCCTGTGCCACCTCTCTCTGGTTATGACACACCAAGTTTTGTGTGGACTACAGAAACTGCTAATGTACAGATTGTAAGAAATAGTGAATACATATCATCATAATCGTGCCACATAAAGAATTTCAGCTCTCCACAACAAATACATACTAAGCAAAGTTAGTAAAGAGAGGCTAATTTTCTATCTCCGAATAGGGTTGAAACTAGTGTAGGAAGTAGTTATAATGACCCTACAGAGAAAGCAAGAGAGGGATGCTTATTAGGAGGTGAGGCACGGAAAGTGGGGCCAAGAAAGTCCTAACACGATTGAATGTCATTGCTTTACTATAGAAAGACGCTCCAGCATGTAATCTAAGCGATCAGTTAGCGGTGTAATCTATGTGCATAGAACTGAATGCTGATATATACAGAAATTAAGGTTTGTGCCTCATTTGCCTCTTTGTCCAACCAGCTGAACATGTTACACGGCTTCTCAAACATCTACACGTACACAAGGCTCAAATTCCCATGTGGTATACAAGGCAACAGCATTCTTTTTTTTTTCTTTTTTCATTAAATTGTAGCTGTGTACATTAATGTGATCATGGGGCACCATACACTATTTTCATAGACCCTTTGGCACATTTTCATCAGATTGGTTAACATAGCCTTCCTGGCATTTTCTTAGTTATTGTGCTAAGACATTTACATTCCACATTTACTAAGTTTCGCATGTACCCTTGTAAGATGCACCGCAGGTGTAACCCCACCAATCCCTCTCCCTCTGCCCATCCTCCCCCCTCCCCAAACCTCCCTGTCCCCTTTACCCATGTTGTTAGGTTGTTACTTGGTTATATCTTTCATATTAAATCCGTTAATTATTTTAATTGTATGGGTGAGTACATTGGATAATTGTTCTTCCATTCTTGAGATATTATCCTTTACTAAGAAGAATATGTTCCAGCTCCATCCCTGTAAACATGAAAGAGGTAAAGTCTCCATCTTTCTTTAAGACTGCATAATATTCCATGGTGTACATGTACCACAGTTTATTAATCCATTTGTTGATGGATGTGCACTTGGACTTTTTCCATGACTTAGGAATTATGAATTGGGCTGCAATAAACATTCTGGTACAAATATCTTTGTTATGATGTGACTTTTGGTCTTCTGGGTATATGCCTAGTAGAGGAATTATAGGATTGAATGGCAGATC
>CAUYPK010015941.1:0-12740 GCA_963574355.1 Loris lydekkerianus | reverse complement strand
TTGCTTTGTAGAATGTGTTGGGTAATATTCCTTCTTTTTCTATATTTTGGAAGAGGTTTAGTAATATAGGTACTAGTTCTTCTTTAAAGGTTTGGTAGAATTCTGATGTAAAGCCATCTGGTCCTGGGCTTTTCTTTTTACAGAGATTTTATATAGTTGATGCTACTTCAGAACTTGATATAGGCCTGTTCAACACTTCCACTTCATTCTGGCTAAATCTTGGTAGGTGGCTTACTTCCAGGTACTGGTCAATTTCTTTCAGATTTTCGTATTTGTGAGAGTAGAATTTCTTTTAGTATTCGTCAAGGATTTTTTGAATTTCTGAGGTGTCTGTTGTTATTTCATCATTACCATTTGTGAGTGATGAACTTAGGGATTTTACTCTTTTTTTCCTGGTTAGGTTGGCCAAAGGTTTATCTATTTTATTGATCTTTTCAAAAAACCAACTTTTGGATTTATTGATCTCTTATATAATTCTTTTGTTTTCAATTTCATTTAATTCTGCTCTGATTTTGGGTATTTCTTTTCTTCTGCTGTGTTTGGGGTTGGAATGGTCTTCCTTCTCCAGTTGCTTGAGATGTCCCATTAAATTATTAACTTCCTCTCTCCATTTTCTTGAGGAAGGCTTGCAGTGTTATAAATTTCCCTCTTAGGACTGCATTTGCAGTATCCCAGAGGTTCTGATAATTAATGTCTTGATTGTTGTTTTGTTCCAAAAATTTGATTTCCTTCTTAATCTCATCTATAACCCGTCTATCCTTTAGCATAAGGTTGTTTAGGTTCCATGTTTTTGTATGGATATGCAGGTTTCTGTTATTATTGAGTTCAGCTTTTATTCCATGATGGTCTGAGAAGATGCAAGGAATAATTTTTTTTTTTTTAATTTGCTGAGGTTAGATTTGTGGCCTAGGATGTGGTTGATTTTGCAGTATGTTCCGTGGGCTGATGAGAAGAATGTGTATTCAGTTTTGTTGGGATGAAATGTTCTATATATGTCTGTTAAGTCCAGATGTTGAATGGTTAAGTTTAAATCTAAAATTTCTTTGCTTAGCTTCTTTTTGGAGGATCTATCCAGCACTGATAAAGGGGTGTTAAAATCTCCAACTACTATGGAACTGGAGGAAATCAAGTTGCTCATGTCTATTAGATTTTCTTTTCTAAATTGAGGTGCATTCTGGTTGGGTGCATAAATATTAATAATTGAAATCTCATCACATTGAGTATTACCTTTAACAAATATGAAGTGTCCATCCTTATCCTTCCTTATTTTGGTTGGTTTAAAACCTATTGCATCTGCGAACAGGATTGCAATGCCTGCTTATTTCTGTCTTCCATTTGCCTGAAGTATAGATGACCATCCCTTCACCTTGAGTCTATATTTGTCTTTTAATGTAAAATGAGATTCTTGTATGCAGCAGATATCTGGTTTGAGTTTTTGTATCCAGTCAGCCAACCTGTGCCTCTTTAGAGGACAATTTAAACCAGTCACATATAATTGACAATATTGATTAGCCTTTCGAGGGTCCGGTGGACATTTTTAATCCTTTTGTGACTATGGAAGTTGGAATTGGATCAAAATTTTCTGGATGGGTTTACTTTTGTGGTGGAGGATTATGCTGGTCTTTATGAAGGATAGGTCTGAGAATATCCTGGAGAGCTGGTTCAGTTATGGCAAATTTCTTCAACATGTGAAATGTCGTTAAAGTATTTAATTTCTCTGTCATAAATGAAAGTCAGTTTAGCTGGGTACAGGATCCTGGGTTGAAAGTTATTTTGTTTTAGGAGATTAAAAGTCGATGACCATCTTATTCTAGTTTGAAAGTTTTCAGCAGAGAGATCTGCAGTTATTCTAATATTCTTCCCCTTGTAGGTGATGGTTTTCTTTCGTCTGGCAGCTTTCAGAATTTTCTCCTTCATATTAACTTTAGTGAAATTGATTATGATGTGTCTGCGGGATGTCTTATTTGGGTTAAGTCATGCTGGAGTTCTGAAACTGGCTGCCATCTGAATTTCAGAATCTCTTGGCATGTCTGGAAAGTTCTTCCTCATAATCTCATGGAGAAGAGACTCTGTGCCTTGTGAAGGCACTTTGTCACTTTCGGGGATCCCTATAAGATGAATATTAGTTTTCTTTGAATTATCCCAGAGCTCTCTGAGAGAGTGATCTGTTTTTACCCTCCATTTCTCTTCCTCTTTGAGAGTTTGGGAGCATTCTAAAGCTTTGTCTTCAATGTCAGAAATCCTTTCTTCTGCTTGCTCCATTCTGTTACTGAGGGATTCTACTGTATTTTTTAGATCTTTGAGGGCTGCAACTTCTTGTCTCAATGTGTCAAAATCTTTGGTCATTTGGTCTTTGACTTCGTTGAATTCTTGAGATATCTTTTGGGTTATTGCTTGGAATTCTAATTCGATCTTTTTTGCTATCCAGATTCTGAATTCGATTTCTGATATCTCAGCTATTTGTTTGTGCGTGGGATCTTGTGCTATGTCTGCCCCATTGATCCTTGGGGGAATTGATCTACTCTGATTATTCATATTGCCAGAGTTTTTCTGTTCATTTCATCTCATGATTGTTTTTCACCATTGCCTCTGGCCATCCTCAGAGTTGGGGAGGTGTCTCTCCAAGATTAGACCCTAGCAGGATCACTCTATTATTGCTGGATCTTTGTAGGGGGTGACCCTGTATAGCTCCTCTGGGGCTGCCCCAGCCAGGGAGTTCTGGTTGTGGGAGCAGCTCCTGAGTGTGACACACCCGGATCCAGGAACAGGGTGGGGCGTGGTGCACATGGTTCTGGGAGTGCCTGGCGCCCAGTGACTTTGGCACAGAGAGTCCAAGGCTCCAGCAGTCTCTGGCCAGGAGAAGGGCTCTGCACAGAGGCAGGGAGGGATCCAGAGGGCAACATGGCTACCAGAGTCCCTGGCCAGATGTGTGGGCCAGTGTGGAGGCAGGGAGGGTAGAGGAGGGAGGATGTGGGGTTGCACAGCTCCTGCAGTTCCTGGTCAGGGTGTGCAGAGGCCCAGCGGGCACGGGTCACAGGTCGGGGGTTGTGGCGCAGCTCTTACTGAGGTCCGGGCAGGTACCAGTCATGGTCTCAGTGCAGCTCTTACAGAGGTCCAGGTGGGAACCTACCATGGGACATCACCCTTGCTTCCCACCTGCTTTTCAACAGACCCCTATTTCAACGGGCTTTCTGGCTTTTCATCAAAGTCCATTCAGAGTTACCTCAGCAGTGCTAAGTGCCTCCAGCTCTGCACTCCCAGCCAGGCAGTCACTTGGGTCTCTCCACAGTGCTGTCCCATGGATATCTTTGAAGGGGCATTTTCCCGCCTAGCATAATGTAGCATTATGAAGAAGCCTACTGTTGGCTTGGTGCCTATAACACAGTGGTTACAGCACCAGCCACATACAATGAGGCTGGTGGGTTCAAACCTAGCCTGAGCCAGCTAAACAACAATGACAACTGCAACAAAAAAAATTGCCAGGTGTTGTGGTGGGTGCCTAGAGTCCCAGCTACTTGGGAGGCTGAGGCAAGAGAATTGTAGAAGCCCAAGAGTTGGAGGTTACTGTGAGCTTTGATGCAATAGCACTCTATTGAGGTTGACATAAGTGAGACTCTGTCTCAGAAAAAAAAAAAAAAAAAAGAAAGAAAGAAAAGAAAAAGAACGAACCCTACTGGTGACATCCACTTGCCTTTTGGTGCACACATTCTATATTTCTCATGGGTACAACACCTAAGAATGGAATTGCTAAGTTATAGGGTAGGCATATGTTCAACGTTAATAGATTCTGCAAAAATGGTTTTCCAAAGTGGTACAAAGTTACATTCCTGCCAAAAGCACATGAGAGTTCCAGGTGATATACCTCTCCTCTAGTACTTAGTACAATTTAACCATTGCAAACATAGAGATATTTCACTGAGGTTTTAATTTGCACATCTTTGATGAATATCGAGGTTGAGCAGCTTTTCATATATGTGTCAGTCATCTGGGCATCCTCTATGATGAAATATCTGGGGTTTTTAGCTTTTTGCCCATTTTTCTACTGGGTTATCTTTTCCTTGTTGATTTATAGGAGTTCTTTATATATTATAGATCAAAGCCTTTTGTCATTTATGTGTGCTGTAAATAACTTTTCCCACTTTGTGGTTGGTTGCTTTACTCTTTTAAGGCATAGAAGTCTTCATTTTAATGTAGTCCAATGCACACAAGGAAATGAAGAAAAATTTTTTAAATATTTTAAACTAAATGAAGATAAAACAACATATTAAAATTTATGGAGAAAGGCCATTGCAGTGCTTGGAGGAAAATTTATAGCATTACTTATGTTAGAAAAAAGAAAAGATTTTAAATTATTCTATGCTTTCATCTTAGAAAAAGATGACTATATCCCAAAGTAAGCAGCAGGATACAAAGTTATAAAGAACAAAAATCAATAAAATTGAAAACAGAAAACAATTGAGAGAAAAAAGTTGGTTCTTTTGATAAAATTAAAAATCTTGATATTAAAGTTTTGCTAGCTTCATTAAACATGTTGAGAAGAGTGCCCTCTCTTTTTCTATTCTTTAAAAGAAAAAGCTTCTCTATATTGCTAGAATTTATCAGTGGAGCCATTGGAGGTTTGTTTTTTTTTTGTCATAGGATTTTTTAATTAGCGAATTTAGCTTCCATATTACATTTTAGTATATTTGTGTCTAATTCTTTTGTCAATTTTTGAAGTCATCTTTTTATAAAAGTCTATTCATCAAAATTTTCAAATTCGTGGGCATACAATTTTCAGTGATTTCTCTGATTAGTTTTCAAATGTAGGTTTGAAAGTTATGTCTCTTTTTTTTTTTTTTTTTTCTTTTGCAGTTTTTGGCCAGGGCTAGGCTTGAACCCACCACCTCCAGTACATGGGGCCAGTGCCCTACTCCTTTGAGCCACAGGCGCCACCGTGATGTCCTTTTTAAATTTCTTGTATTATTTGTGTCTTCTCTACATTAGCTCTTCAATGGGTTTGGGGTTTTCAGCCTTCTTTTCATTTCTAATATTGCATTTGAAAGCTATAAACTTTCTTCTCACCTTGGCTTTAGCCACATACCACAAGTTTTTTTATTTTTTATTTTTCTTGAGATAGAGTCTTACTTTGTTACCCTCTGCAGACATCACAGCTCACAGCATCCTCAGACTCCTGGGCTCAAGCAATCCTCTTGCCTCAGCCTCCTAAGTAGCTGGGACTATAGGTGCCTGCTACAGCACCCAGTCTATTTTTAGAGAAGGGGTCTTGCTCTAGCTCAGGCTGGTCTCAAACCCCTAAGCTTAGGCATTTCACCCACCTCGGCCTCCCAGAGTGCTGGGATTACAGGGATGAGCCACTGTGCCCAGCATCCCACAATTTTTAAAATGTAGAAATTTAATTATGGCTCAGTGAAAAATATTTTCTAATTTCAATTGTGATTTCTTCTTTGACCTATAGGTATTATAAGTGTATTGCCTAATTTCCAGACATATGGGGATTTTCTCCTTTTTTTTTTTTTTTTTAGTTTTATTTTAATGCAGCCTGAGAAAATATTCTAATCTGGGTATTGCAAATTCTCAGTACCTTGGTAGCTCTCCAATGTTCTAAAAAAGATGTTTATATATTTAGTCCAGCTTTATAGTTGTTTTCAGAAGGGAGCTTGATACAGAGTAACCTATGTGGCTATTGCCAGAAGCATAACTCCCCCTAGTGATAATTTAATTATTAATAATTATGACAACATCACAACCCATTGATCATCAGTATCCCATTTTTCATTAACAACAAAAAAAGTCATCACTATATTCATGGTCAGAGTCAAGTAACTCAACCACAGAATTTCATCTTATTTTCTCCAAAGCCCATTTCTATTATTGAGATGCCATTTATTATATTTATTACTCCTTTCAAAATCTTCCCTGGCAGACCCCACTTTTCTGTCTAAACTTATTTCTTTTAATACCTTAACTTGGTTCCCCCACCATATCTCTCCTCACTTTACTTTGAATATCTACTCTTTGATTATTTTTACCTAATGTGTAAGAAAATACATAAGTATTAAAGGAAAAAAGAGATCATCTGTGTGTCACTAAAATTTTCTGGAATACCAGCAGTGGCACGAGTCACAAGTCACCTTTTTGGAAACTCTGAGCTAGTGTGAGAAACAGAGGCTTTGCCTTCCTAGTTGGGGGAAGAGGGTGTCAGGGGATCCACAATGACTTGTTGGGGGTGTTATCCAAAGGACTGATGGGTCTGAGATGGAATATATCACAAATAACCTGCTTAATTTTTGAGATTTTGAGATCTACATTTGGAGATTCCTATTCCAGTTTCAACATCTCAAAAGTAACGCAGAAGTCTAAAAACATTTGTTTTCCTTAGGCATAATTTTATAAATAAATTAGTGCTCTACAAGTGCCTCCAAAGCTAACAATGACAGGCCCCTGAGATGGGCTGTACTCTTAAAAGGAGCTCTGAACAAGTGTAAGATTCATATCCCCAGCTCCCACAGCACTACTTATATTTGAACGTGTCTTGGGGAGAAGGAAGTATGCAGAAATTATAGGACAAAATAAAAACAAACAAAAAAAACCCTCTTTTGATGGGAATGGAGTTAGTAAAATACTTGCAGTGTGACAGACCAATTATTTCTTTGAGACTTACTTGTAGAGTAATGCCAACTGTCCCAGGCAGACAAAAATCTTGTCTAATTGTCAAGCTCCTAAGATGAAACCACTGAGCCCCTGTGTCACCCATTCTAAGATTCAGCCTCTCTGCTACAACCTATGGCTATTTGCTCTTTACTTAGTGGTGAGGGACACTGGCCGGTCACTAACTCTATAAAATAACTACCCAGGTACTGGTACCACAACGATTAACCCACTCCTCACCCTTCCCCTTAGTATTTCCTCAGTGGCCTAAGTGCAACACTAATTCTTATCTCAGAATCTCCTAAGAGTAGGGGAAGGGGAAATCCTCCCCTCTAACATCCTGCAAGAACAGAGTCCAGTACTGAGTTCAGCAGCGAAACAGAACAAGGAATTATTCATCTCAGAAATGTGCATGTGGCTGAAATCAGGGCCATCGTACCATATCTTCAGAAGTATTTTATTACAGCAAAGAAAGCACAGCATCTCCTGCTGGAGGAGATGCCTGCTGAGGTGTGGCCAACACGACAATGTCATACCCAGGGGAAGAAAACGAATATCCCAGCATTTGAAATCAACTCCCCCGGCAGCTGAAACAAGCAGAACATAGGCCCTGCCAGCGAAACCAGTTGCAAACAAACAGGTAAAAATGGAAGCAGCCTTTTGTTCAATGAGATTCCACATCCTGGGAAAGCCAAAAAGTAGCATATATGTCTTTAGGGCCCACTAAATCCCTAAAGTGACGTGTTAAACACCACAAGCAATAAATAAACATGCCAACTGATAATAGGAGAGAATGTCCTCGGCCTCTTTCCCTTATGACTTATGTGAACTTGAAGACACCTGATCAGAACAGAGATGCGGTGATTTACTCAAGTTCTGCCCTTGGTTCCCCACTTCGGTTAGGATCTTTGGGGGGGATCACAACAGATAACATCCCCTTCCCTGCCTGATTTATGAGTCAATTGAGAAACCAAGCAAGAAAGACAGCAGGTAGAAGCTACTTTGTCACCTTCAGTACTGTGACATTGAAGATGTAGCATCTATCTGTGAGGAAACGACCCTCCCAACACTGAACCCTGCTCACAGCAGCCCTGCCCTACCTCCTCCTGCCCTCTGATGGCAGAGCAGCTCCCCAAGAGGAAACAGAGAGGCTGAGCCAACCCCACCAGTTTGTTATAAGTTTCCTAAAGGCCAAAAGACTCTGTCTTCTCTGAGAAGATGCAGAGACAGGGCAGGATTCTACGCAGACACACCTCCCCAGGGAGCGTAGTGGACATTGCTCACCAGTGCACATCCAAATACCTTCGGCAGAATACATGTTTTGCAGGGACGATAAAATGTGTGTGTAGGCAGATATATGCAGATGCATACAGATATATGCAGATCTATGCTAGGGGACACGAATGTACGTGGATGTGTGTATTCATGTGCATACATGTGTGAGTTTACATGTGGTGTAAATGTATATACAAGTGCATCTGTGGTGCAAGTATTTGTGCATGTATGTGTGCGTTGTGAATTTGCAAGTGAGCTGGTAAGTGTGCGGGTGCACATGTGCACAGCTGTGTCTACACATAGGAATGTGTACGTGTGTATCAAGGCTGGGCTCCTTATTTGGGCAGATTCATTCAACCACCATTTCTTGAGTACCTATGATGACCTATGCCTATGGTGACCATAAAGAGAAATATTACCTTTCTCTGGACCCAAAAGTCTTGGAAGCTGGTAGAAGAGATGGACACATGACCAACCATGTGCAGGACAAGACCAAAGATCCTAAAAGCCATAATAACACCAGTAAGAGGAGAATTGTTCTGATTTGTGGGATGGCAAGAACATGGAGAGGAGATAGGAGGTGACAGAGGGCAGTGTGGGGAGAGGAATAACATGAGCTGGAGCCACAGGTAGGAACAGAGGATCTGTTTAACCAATGGGCATTAGTTATACCCAGTATAAAAGTTAACATGAGAGTTACATCAGATCAGATATAACATCTGGCCATTCTTTCCCATGTTTCACAGGATAAATGGTGATGAGTGGTGGGAGATGGCTGATTGGTGGAGAAACCTATTAGACTTACTAACATGAGCTTCCTTCCTCAAGGCAAAGGGAAGCCATTGTTAGGGTGGAGAAGGGAAAGGCGAGGGTGGGGCTGGAAAGTCCAGGGTGAAGAGCTTATTGCATAGGTCTAAGTGAGAAGTAATGAGGGGCCGAAGAGTGACACATTTTATAGATGCACTCAAAAAGAAAGACGTACTTTCTATTTTTCTTTTCTTTCTTTCTTTCTTTCTTTCTTTTTTTTTTTTTTTTTTTTTTAAATAATAGATGTATACATTAATGCAATCATGGGGGTACAATGTGCTGGTTTTATATACTATTTGAACTGTTTTCATCAAACTGGTTAACATAGCCTTTATGGCATTTTCTTAGTTACTGTGTTAAGACATTTATATTCTACACCTAGTTCCTTTCTTTTTTTGTTTTTTGAGCAAGGTCACCCAGGCTGGAGTGCAGTGGCACAATCATAGCTTACTGCCACCTTAAACTCCTGGGCTCATGCAATCCTCCTGCCTCAAGGAAAGCTGGAAGTAGCTGGGACTACAGGCACACCACCACACGGGGCTAGTTTTTTAACTTTTCATAGAAACCGAATCACACTTTATTTCTTACACCGGTTTTGAACTAGCTTCAAGTGATCCTCTGGGGTTTATTTACCAGATATTGTATAACTCCCTCAAAAAAAGGCTTATAAACTGCTAAGCCTCAGGTTTCATAGTCATTTATATACACTAAGAATTCTGTACCAGAATATTTTTAAACATTCACAGTTTTTGTAAGCTATATTTTTGTATGTTTAATTGCTGTTTTAAAGTTTTAATGCATTTTCCTAATCACTCTTGTGATTAATAAAACATATATGTAATTGATATGAAAAAAAAAAAAACTACATGTGCACAACCACCTTGTCCAACAATCTGGAACCTTTTATTGCTAATGACTTTTCTTAAATTTAATTTTTATTTTTTATTTTTTTATTATTTCTTTCTAGAGATAGGATCTTGCTATGTCATTCAGGCTAGTCTTGAACTCCTGGCCTCAAGCAACCCTTTCAGGTTGGCCTCCCCATGTCCTGGGATTACAGGTGTGAGCCACTACACCTAGCCACCAATGACTTTATCTCTTTAGCTTTTTTTTGCTTCTGCTTTTTTTTTCGTTTTGAGACATGGTCTCACACTGTCACCTGAGATAAAGTGCAATGGTGTCAGCCTATCTCACTGCAAGCTCAAGTTCCTGGACTCAAGTGATCCTCCTGCCCAAGTAGCTGGGACAATAGGTGCCCACCACAACACCCAGCTAATTTTACTATTTTTTTATAGAGATGAGGTCTCACTCTTGCTCAGGCTGGTCTACAGTTTTACCGCAAGAAGAGTCTCAGTTTAAGTCCTCAATGAGAGCCCTGAAGAAGGAGGTTCCCAGAACAAAGGACAGATTGCTCTTGTTCTGGTCTTTTCTGTTTAAACAATATATAAAAGCCATACCCTGGACACTACTGCGGGCATGCCCAGTGGTGGATGTCCTGACAGAGTGATGAAAGGGCTTGAAACCACATCTGTATGTCAAGGCACATTTATGGTTCCAAGGAAGAGTCAACTTTCAGGAAAAGACAGGCTGCAGGGTGGTTCCAGCCCCCACACATGGGGCTCTGCTGAGGCTGCTAGGACATAGGAGAAGCCTCAACACTCCACAGCCACCTGGAGGGTCTCAGGCTGCAGAATGCAGAACCGGGCTGGTTCTGAATTAATGAAGCTAGAAAAGTAAACACGACAGCAACTAAAGTAGATTCTAAGAATGAAAAAATGGTTAGTCAGAAATATGTTAGGACCCAGGCCACTAAAAGCCAACAAGAACTAAAAGGGATGGAAAAAATCAAACCACAGATGACACAAAGACACAGAGTCCTTGGCTCTAAGGGATGTGGTGAAATCTCAGAGTTGCAGGGACCGGGGTTTCTTCTTCTGGAGAAAAGAGGGTAGCTGTAAACTAAATCATAAGCTTCTGGAACGCAGAGAACACAGATAGGATGTCTTGATCATTAGATAATAGATATTGGTTGGTTGATGACTTAAGTAAGCCTTTCAAGAGAACAGTCTTCTAATTCTTACCTTCTATCTTTGGAATGGCTTTAATTTTTTGGTTTCTCTCTCTTCCCCCCCCCCCACCCCCCCGGCAGTTGTTACTGCCTCAGCAAACTAGAGCTGATGCTATTTCAACATCATTGCTAAGAAGGGCATCAGAGCATCTTTATGTCAGGCTGAGCTCACTCATCCAGATTAATTCCTCAGACGTTCAGCTTAATTTCTGCTAAGGTCACCTTTTGGTCTGAACAAAAAGCAGATAACTCACTTTATCTGTGAGCCTTTTATCTTGTTGACAAACCGAAAATTCCCATCCATTCCAATTTTCATGGCAGCTTAAGAAATCACTAGAAGAAATGTGGACTTGGGGAAGATATATTAAGTCTGTACTTTGCTGCTTGCTATCCCATGAATGCCTCAGTGTCCTGGCCATTTCTGATTCAGTTCCAGGAGGATTACAGAAACATCATGATTACTGGGTCTGCTAAGCTTCTCATCGGTTTTAAGGAGCGGGCCAATTTCCACTTTTATTTAAAGAAACTTCAAGAATGATCTTCAAAAGCCAAGAGTCCAAGAAGATATTTAGAATCTTAGGTTTCAAGAGGACATTTGAGAAACCCCTCCTGTGCCAGATGAGTAAACTGAGGCTCAGGGGGCCTGTGTCTAACCGAAGATGCTTCAAGTAAATGGAATTTGGGGGCTTTGAATTGAGCCATCGAGACGCTGCTGCGTCATGTCTCCTCACTGACAGACATACTTGCAGTGGTTCCAGTTATTAAAAGTGAATACAAAAGGGGAAAAATATAACAAAAAGCAATTAAAACAGAAAGAAATGCAAAATAAGGAAAAAGTCTTAAAAATATAATGCATGTAATATTTTCCCCCTATACCAGATAATTTCATTATGCTAAAGACATTTATGTACCCGAAAGACAGAGAACTCTCAAACTGTCTAAACACGTGCTTCCCAAAAGGCTCATTATATATTTTGTCCTGTGCAAAAACGACAACGAGCAGTTATAATCTTTTTCTGAGCAAGTGATGACAACCCAAGTGCCCAACATTATGAAAATTCAGGTATGTAAGCGTAGCCCTTCATCTGTCTCCATTTTTATCTCCCAGAACAAAGGAAAATTATAGGCATTGTGTTGACGATAGGAGCGTAAGCTTTTCTTTTTTTCCTCTGGTTTTTCGTTGCTAGGGTGTAAGACCACATGTGTCATAAAACTCCCATCTGGCTCGTTTTTGAAACTTCTCTGGGATCTGGCTTTTACAGTCGAGCAATTAATTCCCTAACACTTGGGAGCTGTTGAAATAAAAGAGATTTCAGAGAGAGTAGTTCATGACCTTGTGCCTTTGTGTGTTTTACTGAGAACTGACCTCCTGCATTACTGGGAAAGAAAAATCTATTAAAATCTCTTGGGTGAATACTTCAACGGGCTGATTTCATTTTAAAACTAATCATTCGGTGCATTTCAGAAGGCATGATAAATGATGTCATCTCAAATATTAACATAACCCTGGGTAACATGTTCTTTATTCAGATTCAGAGTTGGATTACAATATCTCAACAGTTCCATTAGGCCACACCTACAACATCTGAAGTCTAGTAAAATGCAGGGGATAAAAAGCAACTTTGTTTGATATTCTTGAATAAGTATCCCCGAAACTATGCAGGGGTCCTCAAACTATGGCCCGTGGGCCACATGAGACAGTGTGATTGTATTTGTTCCCACTTTGTTTTTTTTTTTTTTACTTCAAAATAAGATACGTGCAGTGTGCATAGGAATTTGTTCATAGTTTTTTTTTTTTGTTTTTATTTATTTATTTATTTATTTATTTTTTATTATAGATAAAAATATGCACCATAGATGTGGCCCAACCCATCACCCTCCCTCCACCCAAACCTCCCCCCTCCCTTCCCCTTCCTTGGTCCTTTCCTCATAGTCTTGTGCT
>CAUYPK010015940.1:0-33537 GCA_963574355.1 Loris lydekkerianus | reverse complement strand
AACAATGTTGATTCTTCCCAGCCATGAGCATGGTATGTTTTTCCATCTGTTAACATCTTCGGCTATTTCTTTTCTTAGAGTTTCATAGTTCTCTTTGTAGAGATTTTTCACGTCCTTTGTTAGGTATACTCCCAAATATTTCATCTTCGTTGGCACTACTGTGAAAGGAATAGAGTCCTTGACTGTTTGTTCGGCTTGGTTGTTGTTGGTATATATAAAGGCCTTTAGGCTGCTCAGTTGCTAGTTTACTTTGTCCCGCCCAATCCTTGCTGTGGGACCCTGAGGGCAGAGCTTGCTGGAGCTTTCACAATGGCTTACTTCACCCAGCTCAGTGGCTCATTCTGGGGCCCCAGACAATGCCCACACTCTCCACACTCCTGCTCAAGCTCTCCCCAAGGCAGCTCAACTGAGTGCCAAGTCCAAGAACACCAAAACAGGCCTTTCCGGTTTGCAGTCTCACTGCTGCTTGTACTCACGGTTGCCGGCGTGATTAGGTTGATTGAATACACGCAGCCACTTGCCAGTTTTCCACTGTTTTTGTCCTCCTCCTGGGGTCCAGAAGTCCCTTGCTGGCTCCCTGTATCCTCAAAGGGATGATCATACGCAGATCCCACCAGCCAGTTTTCCTGTACCCAGTTACAGGAAAGCTGTTACTCGGCCGCCATCTTTAATCCAATCTTCAAGGTGTTTTTAAATTTTTTTTTGCTCTGCTGATCTCCAGGTCATGGGCAAGAGGCTGTTGTGGAACAAACTTTCTAATTTCCCTTGGGTCCAAAAGAAAGGGGAAGAAGGTAAAGTTAGAAGACTTGAGAGCTGCAGAAACAGAAGTAGCACCCAGAAGTCCTGGGGTCTCTAGCAACGGTTCTGACCCCACGGTGCTGGAGTGCCTTCTGGAAAATGTGCTCTCCCAGCTCTTGTACTATCCTCTCTTGTCTTCCTGGGTCCCAAACCTCTTCCTCTTATCTCTATGGACCCCTGACACTTTCTCCCTCTCTCTCTTTGTAGTTTGTGTGATTTGTGTGAATGTCAGCAAGGAGTTTAACTATATATTTAGTTATGAAGACTTAACTTTATATTTTGTTAAGTTTCTACTGGCTTTTTCTGATTTTTTTAGATGTTATAAGTGTGCTTCAAAAAGGTCCTTTTCATTGCTTTTTCCTCCAATATTAAATTCAATTGGCTTTTCCACATGTCTGCAAAAAGGTGAACCATGTTAACAGAGGCCAAGAAATCAGCTCCAAAATGACATGGCTTCTCTGGGTGACCAGAAACCTCTGAAGAGATCCAGGGCAACCCCAGGCAAGAATTTCCCTAAATCCCAGGCTACAGTTTAGTCTCTTCTTTAAAAGACAAAAGAAAGAAAACCTTTAAAAATGAAGAAAGGCAGGCTCAGCACCTGTAGCTCAGCAGCTAGGATGCCGGACACATACACCAGGACTGGCAGGTTCGAACCCACCCCAGGGCTGCCAAACAGTGACAACCACAACAAAAAAATAGCTGGGTATTTTGGCAGGTGCATGAAGTCCCAGTTATTTGGGAGGCTGAGGCAAGAGAATCCCGGAAGCCCAAGAGTTTGAGGTTGCTGTAAGCTGTGATGTCACGGCACTCTACCCAGGGTGACTTAGTGAGACCGTCTCAAAAAAATAAAAAAAAGAAGAAAAGGAAAGAAAATGACCCTGGTATTTGATTTTTTTCTGGTCTATTGGCGTAAATGGAAAGGTTCAAAGTCATTCCTAAGGTTTCTCTAAGACTTCAGCTAGTTGTGACTAGTTCTTTTTTTTGCAGTTTTTGGCTGGGGCTGCGTTTGAGCCCGACACCTTCAGCATATGGGACCAGCACCAGGCCGACCTAATTGTTTCTATTTCTCATAACTTTACTGGACTCATAAATTCAAAAGGCAATCTTTGCATGTAAGATGATGTACTAATCAGATTTATGTTTTCCAGAGATGATATCATCAGGGCAGTGAAAAGGGTTCCAGCCCAAGACCTGATTCTATTGGGGACTCCTGGGTTGCCCTTCTTCCAGAGGAACCCTACCTGCCCCCTTCTTCTGACACAAGGTTCCCCCATTCAAGGCTGGACAAGAGACCCCAGTCTCCTAGGCCTGGACAATTGCATGAAGAGAATGCCCTGACATTTTGCCAAGCTAGAGGGATTTCCATTTTTCCTCCTCTGAGGAACCTCTAACTGGCCTCCCTTCATCACTGTCCATCTTCAGAGCAAGCAGTTTGGAGTGGTCAGTGCCCCTTCTCCCTTAACAGCAGTTAGAGCTTCTATTCGGAGAGGGAGGATTGATACAGGATTCACCACCACCCCATCCTTTAGGTCCAGGTGAGCTCAGAAATCAGACCCCCATCTCTAGGCACAAACAGGCTGCCCTTTCCAGGCCACACCCTCTGGTCTCTAGCAAGGTCATGAACAAAACAGTCTGAAACATTTTGGGTGTTTCCACGTTGAGTAGAAAGCACACACCCTAAACCTTTCCCTGAGAGAAAACACTGCAAGGACCTAATAACCTTGCCCTAGGGGAGGGGCTGCATTCATTCATTTGTTAATATACTCATTAAGTGTATAAGGGTGTTTTTCCACCTACAAAGTCCTGGCCAAAATGTTATATCTGCCCCTAGACAAAGGGCCGGTGCGAGAGACTCCCCTTTGCCAGAAGCTCTTGGGCTTTTGACTCCTGTATTCCTGTCTGTCTGTTTTGCCACTGGGGGGGAAAGAGTTAATAGGAGAATTTAATGTATGTGGTATATTGAAGCAGCTGAGGAAATTTTGCCCCCAATATATAATTCCTTGGTATAAAGAATATTTTGAATTAAAGGCCATTCATGATCAATAAGCATTGAAAGAGGCCTTTCCTCTATCTACTTAAAACCTAATTGAGAATCAAAAGGGGCTGCTGACTTCCTTATTAGGTGCTAATAGACTTGGCCCCAAGGTCATTTGAAGCAGGAGACCAGTCTCTCAGGTTAATCTACAAATCAATGTTTCCACCCATCTACACACATCCCCCCTTCCCCCCCAGCAACCACTTGCTGCACATATACTTTTCACACTCTTTTTCCCTTCCAAAAGGCATCTATGAAAGTCTCTGACCATCACTGAGACTTTGGGTAATCATTCTCACATCCAAGTACTAACCAGGCCCAACCCCGCCTAGCTTCCGAGATCAGATGAGATCGGGCCCGTTCAGGGTGGTATGGCCGTAGACAGGGTAATCATTCTCATGATTCCTCCCATGCCCTTGGTATTTGGAAATAAACCTCTCTCTTATTAATCTGCCATAATTGAGAGTTGATCTTTCAGCGAACCAACCAAGGGAAAATGGTGGATTTCACCAGGATCCCTACAGTATATTTTGTGGTGATTAATTTCTATACATGCCCAATTAAGTATCTCATAACACCTTATAAAAATATTTACTTATTAAAAAATATTACATTTATTGAATATTCATATCATACCCATATGTCCCTGCTAGACTGAGATAGTGATGGATCTTTAACCATGTTTAATAAGTAATGTATCTTATAGTTATCAAAATTCTCAGAGCATCAGTCACATTCACATTCAAATAAAAGATCCATTTGTGGCTTGGCACCTGTAGTACAGAGGTTACAGCGCCTGCCCGATACACTGAGGCTGGCTGGTTCAAATCCAGCCCCAGCCAGCTAAAACAACAATGATGACAACTGCAACAAAAAACAGCTGGGCATTGTGGCAGACACCTGTAGTCCTGAGAGGATACCCAAGAAGGGTGAAGTCTAGGAGAACAGTTCTTCTCAAGGAGGCCACAAGGATACACCTGCAGGGTCCTCTCCAGGGTGACTGAGCTCTTGGGAATTTGTAAACTTAACTTCTTGGAACTTGGAAATTTCTACTTCTGTGAAATCCTGTAATTCCGTAGGGACTGGAATAGCATCTCCTGCTTGACTCAAACTGGCCGATGAAAAAGATACCTATGGATTGGAACTTTTTGACTGTAGCTAAAAAGGAAAAGACCAAGCCAGTTGGGGAGCATGGCCATTTGGATTGTTCTATGCCGTAAGTTCTGGCTGGTGAATAAAGCCCTTCCTCTTATAAACATGGTGTTTGGGTGCTCTTTCTCTCCACTGGGCCTCAGCTTCCTGCAACAGTCCCAGCTACTTGGGAAGCTGAGGCAGGAGAATTTCTTAAGCCCAGGAGTTTGAGGTTGCTGTGAGCTGTGACGCCATAGCACTCTACCAAGGGTGACACAGTGAGACTCTGTCTCAATTAAAAAAAAAAAAAAAAAAGCTCCATTTGTAATCAGAATAATCTATCATTTATTGAGTATTTACTGGCTAATAGATAATATACAAAATGCTTTCCCTATATTCTGCCTTAATTTTCACAATAACCCTGAAGTAGAGGGGTTCCCAGATGTCCTACCATGAAAGTTTACTACCTTTTTAAAACCTCACCATCCAAGAGCAGAACTGGGTCCTAAGAGATTCTCCTCCTTGCTCGTGGGTCACGTGAAGGAGTGTGTGTGGGCCGTCTGCAGAGGCTGACAGGCACTGCTCTCTCGTCTTCCCCCTCTTTTCCACGGTTCCTTAGGCTGAAGGCCGCTGTGCCCAGCAGGCTGAATAGCTGAGCATCTGAGAGCTCAGTCAGTGTCACTGTGGGCAAATCATGGAACAGGAGCCTGTTTTCTCATCCAAGAAACATTTGAAGATGGGGGAAATGGGTTTGCAGAGATTGTGGGAATTAACTTAAACTGTATAATGTACCAGACAAACAAAATCAACAACAGTGAAATTAGCAACCCCTCGGTTGCCACATGGTGTGAATGTGCAGATTGAACCAGGATGTGGATTTTGCACGTTTGCTCAGCACACAATGGATGCTCCACAGACACTCTTTCTTTTCTTCACAATAAAAACCTTAGAGTCTCTTTTAAGGACTTTCTAAACTCAAACTTTAAAGCGAGAGGTGAGGTTCAAGCATTTGCTAGGGAAAACAATGGGGGAGGGGGGTTAAAAAGAATCTGAAAAAGTCTCCTCCTTTCACATTTGGGGACAAAGATCTATTTAACAGAGGGTCATTCTGTTGTACTTCTCTTGGGCTGGTGACTGGGGAGGATTGGTGGGCTGAAAGCCGGCCCTTTTTCCTCCTGGGAATTGAGAGGGAAAGGCTGAGGAATCTGCCCAGCTCTCCCCACCTGATCTCCTTGGGGTCTCACAAAAGCTATACCATAAGCCTCTGTTGTGACCTGATTAGTGACTGAGGGATCAGGGGCTGGGGGCCCCGGAAGGATGCAGGTCCCCAGCAAGGAAGTGGAGAACCCACGCAGACTGCCATCCAAAGCTGCACTTTCAGCCTTTATTGTTATTATAACCACACACCCCTGAGGTCACACCTAGGGGAAAGCCAGCTCAGAGACTTAAGTCCCAGGAAAACTGGCAACATTGATATACCTTTTAGGACTGGGACATTCTATTTTTTTTTTTTTTTTTTTTTTTTAGAAAGAACCACAAGCTGTAACCCTGGGTAGAGTGCTTTGGTGTCGCCGCTCACAGCAACCTCCAACTCCTGGGCTCAAGCAAGTCTCTTGCCTCTGCCTCCCAAGTAGCTGGGACTATAGGCACCCGCCACAACGCCTGGCTATTTTTTGATTGCAGCCATCATTGTTTGGCAGGCCTGGGCTGGATTCAAACCTGCCACCTCAGGTGTATGTGGCTGATGCCTTAGCTGCATGAGCTACAGGCACTGAGTCAGGACTGGGACATTCTAAAAGCAACATGGTATTTGCCCATCTATCCAGAGTTCTCAAAGTTCATTACAGCAGAATCATCACTTAGGAAGCACCATTCTCTGAGGGGCACCTGTAAGAGCTGAACTAAATCACTTTTCAAAAAGGATTTATTAGAGACATCTGTTAATTTTTTTGCTCTCTGAGTGCTGGGAGCCGATACCTTAAGAAATAAAAAGCTTATAATAGAAATTTACAGCCAGGAGGAATTTATGGGCGGGTAGGGCGTTGTGAATCTTGGTTCCAGGAATTTGGTTCCAGAAACTGAAAACACCACACCTGTTACCAAAAACCCCCCACCCTAAACTCATATTCCGCTTCTGCCTGTATTTATATGGCTGTTGAAAAATAAAGTTTTGGGAGCTTGATCACAATCCTGTCTTGCTCCCCGTTCTTCGTGTCTCTTGTTCCTTTCACCTCTCCCTCCATACCCTAGGTCCCTGCTGAACTAGCCCCGCGGGCCGGGGCATCTGAGCAATTAAAATGATTGATACTGACAGGTCTTGGGCAGGATACCCTTCTCCTGGCTTGTAATGCATTGCCCTTTTGGTAAACTCTTGCTCATCTCTCAAGACCTGCCTCAAGAGTTTGTTTCCCTAGAAGGATTCTTTGTCTCTGTAAACTGAGCTCATCAGCCTTTTCTTAAAACTGTCGCCCCCTGTTAATCCCAATGACCAAATTGCTATGCACTGTTTGTATCACCCCAAATTCATACATTGAAGACCTTACCCCCTGCACTCTGGCTCACATCTGTAATCCCAGAATTCTGGGAGGCCAAGATGGATGGATTGCTGGAGCTCAGAAGTTCAAGAGCAGCCTGAGCAACAGCGAGACCCTTATCTATACTAAAAATAGAAAAATTAGCCGAGTGTGTGGTGAGCACCTGTAGTCCCAGCTACTCGGAAAGCTAAGGCATGAGGATAGGCTTGAGCCCAAGAGTTTGAGATTGCTGTGAGCTAGTATGACACCAGGGCTCTCTACCCAGGGCGACAGAGTGAGGCTCTGTCTCCTAATAAATAAATAAATAAAAATAAAAAGAATAAGATCTTACCCCTAATGTGATAGTATCTGGTCCTTTTGGGGGGGGGGAGGGTTAGGGTTAGATGAGCTGGTGAGGATGGGGCCCGATGATGGGATTATTCTTAAGTGTCCTCAGGAGA
This sequence comes from Loris lydekkerianus, assembly GCA_963574355.1. Lineage (NCBI taxonomy): Eukaryota > Metazoa > Chordata > Mammalia > Primates > Lorisidae > Loris > Loris lydekkerianus. The sequence goes on along the minus strand of CAUYPK010015940.1, from coordinate 26,599 downwards.
AAGAGGAGACTCCAGAGCTTTCTCTTTGTGTCACGTGAGTGGACACCATAGGCAGCCGCTCTACCTGGGCTCTTCTCTGCCTTGACATTGGGCTTCCAGCCCGTGGAACCACAAGGAGAGAATGCCTGGTGGTTGAAGCTAAACTCAGTCTGTGGTGTGTTGTCACCAAGGCCCAAGCTGATGAAGCCGAGCTGACTTGTCTCCGTGCCAGAGGGGCTTCTGCAGGAAGGGCCTGTTGGTCTCTGCACTCAGCACCTGCTCCAAGCATGGCTCCTACAAGGAATTCCCTTAGCACAAATTGAATTAATGAGCTGCCAGGATGCAATGGACCATGGCCCAAGGCTTGAAGCAACTGAGGAGGTTACATGTTATTGAAACTCAGGTTGTTATATTATGTTTCAGTTCATTCTATTTTAGAGGCAAGGAAAAAAAATCCCCAAAACAATAGTGAAGGCATCTCATCTCAATATTTTAGGGGGTAGGGAAAGAAATCATCTTTCTCTATTTGATAAAGAGATCCTTCCTTCCCTCCCTCCCTCCCTCCCTTCCTCGGTTTTTGGCCGGGGCTGGGTTTGAACCCACCACCTCCAGTATATGAGGCTTGTGCCCTACTCATTTGAGCCACAGGCACCGCGCAAAGAGATCATTTTCAAAGGTGAGCAAAGTAAGTGTCAGGGAAGCTGGGCATGCTACTGCTTTACCACAGGCCTTCCTGTGGGCCCTGGGCCACCAGCCTCTTGAGGCACTGACCCCACAGGATGTGAAGTCCTCGCCTGCCTTGAACCAACCCACCCTCCAGGCCAGGCCAACCCAGTGTGACCCCACTGTGACATACCTAGAAAGGCATTTTCCATGGACGAGTTGAAAAGGTAGCACTGCTTCACCATTCCTAGCTCAGTGGTTAGGGTGCTGGCCACTTACACCAGGGCTGGTGGGTTTGAACCTGGCCAGGACCTGCTAAACAAGCAAGTAACAACACCACCAACAAAAATAGCCAGGTGTTGTGGCGGGCACCTGTAGTCCTGGCTTCTAGGGAGGCTGAGGCAAGAGAATCGCTAGAGCCCAAGAGTTTGAGGTTGCTGTGAGCTCTGACAGAACAGCACTCTACTGAGTGTGACATAGTGAGCCTCATCAACACCAGGAGCTGGAGCTGCGGCCACTCTTTGGGCCTGTCTGGGGGGAAAGGGGGCACCCTGACAGGAAGACAGAAACCAGCCTGGCGCCTCATCAGATGGTCTGCTCTGGAGCTCTGGGACTGAAAGACTCTACCTGGGGCTGCTGCCCAGGCTGTCAGGGTCTGGTTGGGGGCGGTTCATTTCCTGCACACTCTTCACCTTTAGGGGCCTGGGTGGGGTGGTAGGACACCCCACTGGCAATGACTCTGCTCAAAAACATCCCAGCTTCTGTGACCCACTAATTATTTTGGCACCCTACTTTTTCCTGTGCTAGCATCCAGATTTAGTACACTTATATTTGGCCCCTTTTTTCCCTTGTTCCTTTTGAAATTCTCTTCTAGATTTGACTTCCTTAGACTGTCCCTCCTGTAAAATGCCTCCCAGCAGAAGTGGGACGCAGACCCCTTCAGAGGGTGGAGTTCACAGACCGGGGTTCTGGCACCATCTAGTGGTGAACACAAAGCAGCCAGTTTGGTTTTTGAACAATGAGGGCTCAATTGAGGTCGTTTAGTGCCGAGTTTCAATACATAGATCAAAAAAATAGGCCAGAGTCAGTGGCTCATGACTTCATTTTAGTATTTTGGGAGGCCAAGCTGGGAGGACCATTTGAGGCCTGCCTGAGCAACACAGCCAGACCTCATCACTTACAAAAAGAGTTGTTTTTTTTTGTTTTTGTACTTTTTTTTTTTTTTTTTTAATTTTTTTTTGAGACTGAGTCTCACTGTCTCACTACGTTGCCCTGGGTAGAGTGCCGTAGCATCACAGCTCACAGCAACCTCCAACTCTTGGGCTTACGCGATTCTCTTGCCTCAGCCTCCCAAGTAGGTGGGACTACAGGCGCCTACCACAACACCTGGCTATTTTTTGTTGTCCAGCAGGCCCAGGTTGTTTTTGAACCTGTCAGCTCTGGTGTATATGGCTGGTGCCCTAACCACTGAGCTATGTGCTCTGAACCACAAAAAGAGTTTTAACACTCAGCTGGGTATGGTGGCATGAGCATGTAGTCCAGTTACTCAAAAAGCTGAGGCAGGGGGGTCACTTAAGCCCAGGAATTTGAGGTCGCAGTGATGGAGCCACTTCACTCCAGCCAGGGCAGCAGAGTGAGGTCGTGTCCAAAAAAAGAAAGAAAGAAAAGAAATTGAAAAGCAACCACCAGCACTGTGAGCAGATGGCATCCAGTGGCACAGAAGACCTTATAGCTGCCAAGCAACTGGCCCCATGGGGCCAACTGTGTGAGAGAAGCCATGAGCAGGGCATCCTGACTGCTGAGGGATCTGTGCTGTTCCCCATCTCCCCTGGTTCCTTTCCTGCCTACTTGACAGAAACTCATTTTCCCACTGGTTTTGCTCTCTGTTGGAGTACAACTCCCAGCCCTCCAGCTGCTCCCTGTCCTAGACACTGGGCCCCATGGGTTTCCCTGCCAGCAGGGATGGTGGACAGGCCTTGACTATTGCTGATGGTCTAGTTGTTAAATCTCCCAGGTCCATCCTCCTGAGATCGACTCAGCTCACCTGGGGGAAGCCCAGAAACTTGCTTTTTATACTATCTGGGTGGTTCTGGATGTCAGGGCAAGCCCTGTGGGGAGGAGGACAGCTCCGACAGGTGAATGGGGGCTTTCTGGGGAGGGCTGCCTGCTGTGGGCCACACAGCACAGCTGGAGCACACGCTGCCATGACCTTGCACTCTAGTTATTTGGGGATAGCTCTCCCAACTAAAATCCAACAGCCCCTTTTGGATGGTTTAGGGTTTTCTTCTTTCAAAGGAATATCCCAGCAACAACCAGCTTGGATCAAGCTGACAGGAGGTAGAGGGATTGGTTTTCACTCTGTAAAAACAGATATTCCGCTTTCTCTTTGAAGAAGAAAGAGATTTGGTGTAAACACAAAGCAGGGGACAGGTTCCAACAGCTCTGGAGAAAAGGACTCCTTGAGGCCATGACCCTTGGGTTCTGTGGTGTTTGGGGATTTTGGAACCCATAAGACATGGAGGAAACCTCCCACAATAATACCTTCTCTAGTCATCACTTTGCTTTCATAGAATGAGAAGTAGATGATGCGGAATGCACATAGGAGGTTCTGCAGAGGTCTCAGAATGAATTGTGGAATGTTATTAAAACATGGCTAAGGGCTCGGCGCCTGTGGCTCAACTGGCTCAGGCACTAACCACATACACCTGAGCTGGCGGGTTCGCATCCAGCCCGAGCCCGCCCCAAAACAAGGACGGCTGCAACCAAAAATAGCCAGGCATTGTGGTGGGCACCTGTAGTCCCAGCTACTTGGGAGGCTGAGGCAGGAGAATCGCTTGAGCCCAGGAGTTGGAGGTTGCTGTGAGCTGTGATGCCACAGCACTCTACCCAGGGCAACAGTTTGAGGCTCTGTCTCCAAAAAAAAAAAAAAGAAAGAAAAACTTGGCTACGGCTCACGTATCTGTAAATGTGCATGTAGTCCAACATGAGATTAATACCTAATAGATCATAATTCTCAGGCTAACCTTTAAAGTATGTTCATTTCCAGATCAAATGAGGCCGGCAGAGAACAGGAGAGTTCTGTGGCCATGTGAGGCGTCTCTGGAACCAGATTCATTTGTGACAAAGCTTGGGGTCCCCTGTAACTACTGGATGAGTCTCTGAGCCTCAGATTCTTCATCTGCAAAATGGAGAAAAGTTAACAGTTCCTTTCTTGAGGGTTGTTGGGGAATCAGGGAAAGGTGCATCATGTCTGGCACATGGGGGGCATAGTAAAGTTTGCTCTTGTTATCTGAAGACAATGTAACTCATCCAAGTCCAAGGAAATCAAAGTAGATGTTACGCAGGTACATTTTTCTGTGAATGAGAGACTAGCATCTTTAGGCTAGGAGAGGGAACTGTTTTATTTTTCTTATTTGGTTCAGTTTTCTACTAAAAAAGGTATTTCCCCAAATGTAAGGAAATGAACAAAAGGAAATTTACAACTGTTGGGCGTCTTTCACCTGGATGACCTCTCTTGGGACAGGGTGGAGTAGTATTGCTCCGTTGCTGCAGCCACAGAATCACTGGAGATACCCTTCCCAGGGCCGGACAAAATGATGCAGGCTGATTTTCCACCTGTGATGCAATGCTGTGGGGATGGTTACCCGCTGGCCTCTGAGCCCTGTGTGCGTGTGACTGCTTTTGTTCCACGTGGAAAAACCCCATCTAATAGTGGAAATCATGGCTGTGGGGTCCTTTACATCTTATGATAAGGTGCATTTCCCGGTTCATTTCACAGGAGCACGGTCACCCAAAGGCATTGACCCCACTGAAAACACGAAGTCAGCCTGATATTGCTGGAGTTTCCCTAATTCAAGCAGCTAGAAAGCCTGGTTAGTGTGGAGCCCATTCATTAGTATTACTGCTTGTAGGAGGAATAGAAATTAGCCTTTGCATAGGCAAACTGGTTCAAAGAGATTCAGAATCAGGGAATCCGGTTTTAAATCCTGTTTACAAACTGTGATTTTTGGAGGAAGTTATTACTTCTCAGTCTCCGTGAATTTGTATGTAAAATGAAGTAATAAAAAGTAATGGGGTTACAAGGAAGAATAAAACCAAAGTACATGAGGTTTTCCTGTACAATGCTTGATGTTTATATATGTAGATGTATATATTAGTGGAATCTGAGTATGAGGGATACAAACGGTTTAACGCATGAGTCATATAAAGATCACCAGGGATTGTGGAAACCATAAGAACACACTTTTAGGACATTTGTAAATACACTGTCGGACACTTCTTATTTATTTGATAAAGTAGGTCAGTACCAAGCAACATTGTTACTGTGGGTATAAGAGAAGTAGTCCATTTCCTAAAGGCTTCCGGTAGAATCTCTGGAACTTTGGATGTCCGCTACTTTTAAAAATAGTGACCTCAACTATTATCCTCATGTTATCCCTGCATGAACCGTTACGGGTGGTACCACATGTACTGGGAGGAATATAAACACCTGCAAAGCTGAGGATTAAAAGTAGCCACACCCAGTCGAGGAAGCCAAGTTAGTTCTCGTGAGTTTGTTGTAAATTTCTACCCGTATCAGATGGTAGCAAACAACCCCTAGAATCCTCACTGGGAATATAAACTGTGAAGTGAGCCCTGAAAAGCAGGTGCCACGTGTTCAGCTGTACATGGGCTGTGTGGGACCTCTGTCTGTCCCATGGGCCTATGACATGGCTGAGGTGCTGCCCCTGATGTGATATTTGCATGTGAATTCCCTCAGCCTTTGAAGGCTCAGATCAACACATTCTTCCCCCCCCCCCTTTTTAAAAATTAAATAATAGCTGTGTACATGAATGCAATCATGGGGTACAATGTGCTGGTTTTATATACAATTTGAAATATTTTCATCAAACTGTTAACATAGCCTTCACACATTTTCTTAGTTATTGTGTTAAGACGTTTGTATTCTACATTTAGTAAATTTCACATGTACCCTTGTAAGATGCACTGTAGGTGTGGTCCCATCAATTACTCTCCCTCCATCCATTCTTACCCCTCCCCTTCCTTCCCTATCCCTTTTCCCCATATTCTTGGCCTATAATTGGGTTATAGCTTTATGAAAGCTATAACTTGGTTTCATAGTAGGGCTGAGTACGTTGGATACTTTTTCTTCCATTCTTGAGATGCTTTGCTAAGAAGAATATGTTCCAGCTCCATCCATGTAAACATGAAAGAGGTAAAGCCTCCGTCTTTTTTTAAGGCTACATACTATTCCATAGTTCAGGGTGGCACCTGTGGCTCAAGGAGTAGGGAGCCTGCCCCATATATAAAAGGTGGTGGGTTCAAACCCAGCCCAGGCCAAAAACTGCAAAAAAAAAAAAAAAATTATTCCATGGTTCGACACATTCTTGAACTAGTAACTGTACATACTAGGCAATACCAAATAGTGTTTTTTGTTTTTTTTTTAAACAGTTGATTATTGAAGAAACCATTTAAAAAGCACAAAATTCAATACACTGCTTAGGAAGAAGTTTTGAGAAATGAGGGCACTGGAGGGCAGGAAAGTCAGTGTCCTCCATGTCAGAGTGAAATGACTTCCGTGTCACAATTTCCTTTGGGTTTCTCATGGCTGGGGATTCCAAGATGTGAGTGCCACTGGGGATACAAGGCCACAGGGCCATAGCTTATCAAGGCTCCAGGTGAAACACCTGTCAGAGATTCTAAGTTGCAGAAGAGTCAAGACCAAGTCTGACTTTCGAGAGTTTGAGGGTGATATTAAAGGGAGGAAGATGATTAGGTGTAAACATCTGAACTGGATGGTAATTAACGATTGTTGAGATGTGGCTATTAAGGAAATGGTGATCCATTAAAAAGGTTATACACCACGATCAAGTGGGTTTTATCCAGAGACACAGGGTTGGTTCAACATACACAAATCTATAAATATAATACACCACGTAAGTAGAATAACAAACAAAGACCATGTGATTCTTTCAATTGCTGCAGAAAAGGCTTTTGACAATATCCAGCATCCTTTCCTGATAAAAACATTCAAGAAAATAGGCTTAGAAGGAACATTCCTTAAGCTGATAGAGGCTATCTACAGCAAACCCACAGCCAATATCATATTGAATGGAGTAAAACTAAAAGCATTCCCACTCAAATCTGGAAGCAGACAAGGATGCCCACTGTCCCCACTGCTGTTTAACATAGTGTTGGCAGTCCTAGCCATCATAATCAGGCAAGAGAAGGAGATCAAAGGAATCCAAATGGGGTCAGAGGAGGTCGAACTCTCCCTTTTCACAGATGACATGCTCTTATACCTGGAAAACCCCAGTCACTCAACTACAAAGCTCTTAGAAGAAATCAAGGAATATAGCAGTATCTCAGGATACAAAATCAATACCCACAAACCAGTAGCCTTTGTATACGCCAAAAAGTGTTGATCTGAGAGCAAAATCCAAGACTCAACTCTTTTTACAGTAGCAACAAAGGCGACATACCTGAGGATATATCTAACAAAAGAAGTGAAAAGTCTCTATAAGGAGAATTATGAAACTCTAAGAAAGGAAATAGTAGAAGATGTCAACAAATGGAAGAACAAACCATGCTCATGGCTGGAAATAATCAACATCATTAACAAGTGCATACTACCCAAAGCAGTCTATAGATTTAATGCAATTCCCATCAAAGCACCACTGTCATACTTTAAAGAACTTGAAAAAATAGTACTTAGATTCATATGGAACCAGAAAAAACCTTGAGTAGCAATAGCAAATACAGTTCTTAGAAATAAAAACAATTCTGGAGGCATCACATTGCCAGACTTCAGGTTATATTACAAGGTTTAGTGATCAAAACAGTGTGGTACTGACACAAAAATAGAGACACAGATCTGTGGAATAGGATAGAGAATCTAGAGATGAACCCAGCCACATATCGTCATTTAATATTTGCTAAGTCTAACAAAAACATGCAATGAGAAAAAAATCTTTATTTAACAAATGGTGCTAGAACTGGTTATCCACATGCAGAAGCCTGAAACTGGACCTGCACCTCTCACCATTGACAAAAATTGATTCTTGTTAAAATATAAAAATATTTAAATTTAAGACACAAAACAATAAAAATTCTAGAAGAAATTGTGAGAAAAATGAAGATATTGGGCTGGGAAAAAACTTTATTAGGAAGACAATGGCAGCAACTAGCAATTGCAGCAACACCAAAAATAAATCACTGGGACTTGATCGAGCTAAAAAGCTTTTGCACAGCTAAGAGCACCACAAACAGAGCAAACAGCCCTCAGAATGGGGGAAGATTTTTGCATGTTATGAATCTGGCAAAGGCCTGATAACTAGAACCTATAGAGAACTCAAATTAAGCAATAAAAAATGCAAACAACCCTGTATAAATGGGCAAGGAATCTGAACAGAAACTTCTCTGAGGATGACAGATGAATGGATGAAAAAATGCTCATCACCTTTGATCAACAGAGAAATGCAAATCAAAACCACTCTAAGATATTACCTACCCCCAGCAAGATTAACCCACATCACAAAGTCCCCAAACACCAGATGCTGGTGTGGATGTGGAGAGAGGGAACACTTCTGCACTGCTGGTGGGACTGCAAACTAATACAGCCTTTTGGAGAGAAGTGTGGAGAACCCTCAAAGATCTAAATGTAGACTTTCCATTTGACCCTTCAATCCCATTACTAGGTATCTACCCAGAAGAACAAAAATCATTTTACCACAAAGGCATTTGCACTTTTTTTATTGCAGCTCAATTCATAATAGCCAAGTCACGGAAGCAATCTAAGTGTCCATCAACCCATGAATTGATCAACAAACTGGCATATGTACACCATGGAATATTATGTAGCCATTAAAAAAGACGGAGACTTTACATGTTTTACATTTACCTGGATGGAGTTGAAATATCTTCTTCTTAGTAAAGAATCACAAGAATGGAAAGATGAATAGCCAATGTACTCCATACTAGTATGAAATCAATATAGAAACAATTAGATGTTCCTAAGAATAATAAAACACTATTGTAGTCCAGTTCGGGGGTCGAGGGAAGTGTGGGAGGAGAGGGAGGACGTAGGGCAGGAGGGGGCATGAGGTGGAATCTCACTTAATGTGCACATTTTGAGGGTGTATAACATGCACCCTGGGTGAGGGGTTCTTCTACAAATGGAACTTTGCCCTGGAAGTGAGAACAATGTAACCTAATTATTGTACCCTGATATTAATTTGAATAACGTTAAAAAAAAAAGTCCTTGAAAAAAATAAAGAAAAGGTGATCTAGGCAGCCATCAGGAAGATGGTGCTGTCTGGGACGGCAGCCAGAGTGCTGCTCAATGGCAGGAAACTTTCCCAGAAGGAAGCCGATAGGAGACCATCAACAAGGCTGTGAAGAGGACCTGTAGATGTGCGTTAGTCCCGAAAGGCCTGGAGCTTCTTTTCTCAGCCTTAGGAGGCTGGGGTAAAGCTGTCGAGGAGACTGAGGTCTCCTGGTATCTGCAGCACCATAAAGACACTTTGACCACAAAGCCATGTTGACACCTTGTGCCCTTTGACATGTCCTATGGTGCTTTTTTGACCAAAGGGAGACGAAATTTTACCATTGTAACACAGCGTCCCAAGGACAGACGACACTTTAGGAGAAGTAGAAACTGTTCAATGGCTCACTTATTCGGTGCCCCAGGAAACAGGTGGTGTACGTTCTCCACTCAGCTATCTCAGAAACTGTCGCCATGCAGCCCCCCTTGTTTTAAATAAACGATGTCAGAGAAGGTGAAAGAGATTAAAGACCTTCCACCAAGTCCCAGTGTTACTAACCTTGGACCTGTCACAGCCTTTTTTTTTGAAGCAGGGTCTTGGTCTCTGTCAGTGAGGCTAGAGTGCAGTGGTATCATCATAGCTCCCTGCAACCGCAGACTCCTGTGCTCAAGTGATCCTCCTGCCCCAGCCTCCAGAGTAGCTGGGACTACAGATGCCCACCACCATATCCGGCAAATGTTTCTATTTTTTATACAGACAGGGTCTTGCTCTTGCACTGGCTAGTCTTGAACTCCTGGCCTCAAGCAATCCTCCTGCTTCAGGCTCTCAGAGTGCTAGGATTATAGGTGTAAAGCCACTGCACCTGGCCTATTCTTGTTTTAAAATAACTTTCCAGGTTCCCCCCCCCCCCAAGATAGAGTCTCACTATATCACCCTTGGTAGAGTGCTATGGTGTCACAGCTCACAGCAACCTCAAACTCCTGGGCTTAAGTGATTCTCTTGCCTCAGCCTCCCGAGTAGCTGGGACTACAGGTGCCTGCCACAACGCCTGGCTATTTTTTTGTTGCAGTTGTCATTGTTGTTTAGTAGGTCTGGGCCAGGCTTGAACCCTCCAGCTTCAGTGTATGTGGCCAGCGGCCTACTCACTGAGCTGTAGTCACCGAGCCAACTTCCCAGGTTTTATCCCACTCTTTGGCCATACCACATGCATCAACTCATTTGTCAGTAGAGTGTAGGAGAAAGAACCTGAAAACCCAAACTGGGCAGAGCTCAGGGAGTGGTTGCTCTGGAGGCAACTGGCACGTTTTGAAAGCTGAAAGCCAATATTTCTTCCCAATTCCTTGGTCAATGATGCCATGTTGGTGTCTGAAAATTGGCCATGGTGAGAGTATTTATGCCATAATAATTGACAAAGGCTACAAATCAAGGCACCCCATGCCCTGCCCAAAAGCCACTTGTATAACACAGCACACCCCTGGATCTAGGTTGGAATTACTGCCCTGCCACCAGTCAGCCACAAGACCCTGGTCACGGTCCTGGTTCTGCCAACTGCCAGCTTGGGATATTGGATGAATCTCTTGATTTCCTAAACTACAGTTCTGCTGTCTGTGGAATGAGGCTACTAAGACCATGAAAGATCAGCTTGAAATGGTTCATGTAATGTTCTTAGCACAGAGTTTGCTCAGCCAGTGACAGCCACGATTTGATTCTGGGGTTGTAATTACCTGTATAATTTAGCCTCCCTCCAATCAGGCCCCCACCCCCGCCCTGACAAAAAAAAAAAGCTGTCCTTGAAGTTGAGAAGCTCTGATTGCTCTAATCTGCTCTCCCCTTCCTCCAGGGAGATTCATGAACTCTCTGTTGGCTTTAAGCCAACAGCTACCCCCACCTTGACCGTGCGAGGCTTCTCCACATCCACCTCCCCAGGCACCAAGCAGGGGCCACATAATGTGTTTTTGCTCTTTCAATTTTCCATTTTCCAGGCCAGGACAAATCAACAGAACTTCCCAAATACTTTGCAAAGACAGCAGCCACAGCGCCTTGGGGAATAGCCAGCCGGTGCAAGGAGGCAGGAGGCACCAAGGCTGGGGAGGAGGTGGCCGAAGTGAGAGTATTTGCAGCTTCATTGGTACCTCCCCACGCATCCCGAATTAAATCATGTATAGAGTAACTGCTTCCCCTCTCCCCACAGTTTAACTTGGGGACAGTGACAGATCCTTGTAGAGTTTTATAAGCTGATGTCATTCTTCCTGAGATCTGCCTTGGTCCCAGCTTACACACTGTGTTCCACCAGCACCCAGAACTCCACTAGGAAGAATCGGGGTTAGGTTTGGTGACAGCGGTTCAAAGGCCCAGTTATGTGAATATCTGGCAAAGATCCCAGGCCCCATGGAGGCCTTTTAAAATTGGGTACACGGTGGAAAATTAAGCCCTGCAGGTGCTTCCTACCTGCAGGGAGTGAGTCCAACTGTTTAGGGGACTGAATGTGAAGTCCCTCGAGAGGAGAGAGCAAGCATTTACTGTAGTCTTCTCATCTGCTGGCTAGCTGAGGTTGTGTCCACCAGGCCCACAGTGCTCAATTGTGAGTCCTGCTTGGCAGCAGGTCTGTGGCTAAGGGGACAGGCAGACGGGGAGCCTCTTTCTGACATGTACCAAGCATGAGTGGTGGCTGGAACCCACCACCTGCCATGTGGTGAGTGTGACGTGTGGAGATCAAGACAGGGTCAATTTTGCCCTTGAGCAACTGACAACCTAGAGGGGAAGAAGCTAACACCTTGCTCTGCTATCAAATTTCAATTTTGTTTCTTTCTTGTTTTCTTTTATTTGAAATGAATATATATTGAGAGTCGAACATGCCTCACACTGTGGTAGGCATTTCACTTATTAAAAACTCAAAACCTGGGCGGCACCTGTGGCTCAAGGAGTAGGGTGCTGGCCCCATATACTGGGGGTGGTCGGTTCAAACCCAGCCCTGGCCAAAAACTGCAAAAACAAAACAAAACAAAACTCAAAACCAGTAGCTTCTCACTTGCTCCCTGCAAGACAAGGGTGAGCATGAGGCCCATTGTCTGGTGAGGAGCCTGGCCCAGGGGCACTGACTAGGGGCAATGACCAGCGACACTGACCCAGGGGCACTGACCAGCAGCACTGACCCAAGAGCACTGACCAGAGGCACTGACCAGTGACACTGACCAGGGGCACTGGCCAGAGGCACTGATAAGAGGCACTGACCAATGACACTGACCAATGACACTGATCAGGGGCATTGGCCAGGAGCACTGACCAGAGGCACTGACCAGCAACACTGACCCAGGGGCACTGACCAGAGGCACTGACAAGAGGCACTGACCAATGACACTGCCCAATGACACTGACCAGAGACACTGACCCAGGAGCACTGACCAGGGCACCGACCAGCGACACTGACCAGGAGCACTGACCCAGGGGCACTGACCAGCAACACTGACCAGTGGCATTGACCAGGGGCATTGACCAGGGGCACTGACCAGAGGCACTACCGAGGCACTGACCAATGACACTGACCAGCGACACTGACTAATGACACTGACCAGAGACACTGAGCAGAGGCACTGAGCAGGGGCATGACCAGTGGCACTGACCAGTGACACTGACCCAGGGGCACTGACCAGGCCACTGATCAGTGACACTGACCAGTGACAGTGACCAGGGGCACTGACCAGTGACACTGACCAGTGACAGTGACCAGTGGCACTGACCAGCGGCACTGACCCAGGGGCACTGACCAGGGCACTGACCAGCGACACTGACCAGGAGTGAATTGTCACAAGGCAGGGCAGGCCTCTTGGGCCCAGGGGAGAGTTCGCCAGGGCAGGTGAATCCGGGAGATGGTGAAAGAAGGGAAGATTAGCTGTCCCCAAATGGTCAGTGCAGCTGCATATTTGCTACCCTGCAATGGGGAAACTGGGAGGGGTCAAAAGAGCTCTGTGTGGGACAGAAGAAGGTTAGGGTCTGTCCTGAGCCCACCCTAACCCCTGTGGCTAAAGGCAAGGGAGGGAATCTGTGAATCTGTGAGGAGGAGCAGGCGTGGGGGAGCTCCACTCATACAGTTCCATCTTCTCAGCATGGTGGGGACTCTGTGAAATCATAGAGGACAGTTTGGGGAAAATGCCACGGGGGGTGCATTGGAGGGGTGATGAATCAAGCATTCCTCCCAAAGCATCAAGCACTGCTTATAATAAAGAGGGTGCATTTGCGGTGAGAGTATTTTGAGGTGCTGCAATTTGAATGTGCTCCCTCCAAAATTCAGGTGTTGCCAATGTGATAGTTATCAGGAGATGGGGCTTTGAGGAGGTGGTTTGGCCTTGGAGGCTTCTCCTCAGAATGGGATTTCACAGCTGGCTTGCCCTTCAGACTTCACCATGGGAGGACATGGGCCCCACACCTCTGGGCACAGCTCTCACCAGATGCTCAACCAGCCAGCACCTTGATCTTAGATGTCCCAGCCTCCAGAACTCTGAGGAATACATTTCTGTTCTTTGCAAACTGTGCAGTTCACTATATGCTGTTGCAGCAGCACAAATAGACTCAGACTCAGGGACAGAGTAGGTGCAGGGGGTGCCCCTAGTCTCCTGGAACTCACATTTTAGCAGATTTTTAACCCATGCTGTACGTGTTCAAATGCTGGCTGTCTTTGGAGCAAGAACCTACTTAAGAAGATAGGTCAATTTTCAGCGTGGAGGAGTCGGTCATCCAGCTTTAGTCTGGCCAACTGTGCTGCTCTCACTTGGGGATGAAGCTCTTTTCTGTTTAGAACAGACTCAGGGATTCCAGGCCTGACAATTTGACCTGTGTGCTCCCATGTCTGCTCAGTCTTTTGAGATGAGGGAGGGCAGAGGCTGGGGGATTCATAGTCATTTGGAATATCTTGGTCATGAAGGATGATGGAGCTGGCTTAGACCGAGTCTTTACTTAGCCTTGAAGAAAGTGGAGGATTCCTCAGCCCCTTGAATCCTTTGGCTATAGTCTAATCCCTGCCTTTTCAAATGTTTCAGAACTCCCTCTCTGTGAAAAAGAAAGGAAACATCCTGGGAGGCATTCAACACATTAACCCCCCAGAGGGCAACTGGTTAACAGCGGGAGATGTGGCTGTCAGTCCATTCAGGCTGGGCATTTTATAGACAACAGAAATTTATTCCTCACAGGCCTGGAGAATGAAATCCAAGATCAAAGTCTGGTGAGAAGTTGCTTCTTGGACCTTAAATAGTGCCTTTTCCCTGTGTCCTCAGGTGGCAGCTGGGACCCCCTTAAAAGGGCACTAATCTGCTCCTGAGGGTTCCAATCTTAAAACCTAATCACCCAAGGCCCTGCCTCCTAATGACATCACACTGCGGGCAAGGAAGTCAACAGATGCATTTAAGGGAGACACAAACATTTATCCCTCACACAGTGGAAAGTGGGTTGGGGCCATTTAGCTCAGAGGACATCTCCCAGCTTAGATCATACAGGCCCCCTGTGGACAGGCTGGCAGTGAGTCCACCCAGTGGGTGCTGGGTTGGAATCGCAAAGGTGAACATATTCCCTCCATCTCCCTTGAGCTAGAGCCAGAACCTCCTAGACAGAAATTGTTCACCAAGACGCTATAGTGCCCCCACTCCTGGGTTGCCTACACCTTCCTGCCTCTGAGGCAGAGGTTGCAGCTGTCTGGAGCTTGCCCAGGGCACTGAGGTTGTTCCCAGGGCTGGAAGACTTTCCCCTATGTGTGGTGGCTGGAAATGTCCCTGTCGAGGCTGTAGGAGGCCTGCCAGGCCTGCCTATTGTGACCAGCAGTCCTGCAGAGGCCAAACTGTCCAGGTGGCACCACAGCAGTCGGGGACTTCAGGCTTCACCAAGGGAGGCTGCTTTGGCAGGATGCTTGTGAAAGGCAAATCTGGGCATGTTCCATGAGCTCCTTTGATTCGGTGAGTATTTTCCTTGGTTCGTCACCAAGTACAGCCTGCCTGAGGTGAAAGAGAACCAATTTGTTAACAATTCTCCAGCACAAGGGGCCAGCGAGGGGAAGAATCTAGGATCAGAGTCCCAGGGCAAAGACTACAGTGGGCGGGAGCCCTCGTCCAGGCCCCGGGCATTGCCTCACCATCCTGCCTGATACTAGGCAGTCAACCTCAACCCTTTAAGTCCCACCGCAGTGCCTCCTCCTTCTAGAAGCCTTCCTGAGTATTTCCACCTCATTCCCAACACTTCCTCCACGGGTGGGATGTGTGCTCCACACCAATGAGTAGGTTTTATACTTAGTAGCACCTGTAGTTCCAGTTACTTGGGAGGCAGAGGCAAGAGAATTTCTTAAGCCCAAGATTTTGAGGTTGCTGTGAGCTGTGACACCATGGCCGACATCTACCCAGGGCAGCAGCTTGAGACTCTGTCTCAAAAAAAGAAAAAAAAGATTGTGCAGTCCTGTTTTTTTTTTTGTTTGTTTGTTTCTGAGACAGAGTCTCAAGCTGTCACCCTGGGTAGAGTGTCAACCGTGGCTTCACAGCTCATAGCAACCTCAAACTCTTGGGCTTAAACAATTCTCTTGTCTCAGCCTCCCAAGCAGCTAGGACCACAGACGCCCTCCATAATGCCCAGATGTTTTTGTGTTGCAGTTGTCATTGTTGCTTTAAGTGGCCTGGACTGGATTCAAACTCACCAGCATTGGTGTATGGGGCTGGCACCATAACCCCTGTGCTATGGGTGCCACTTTTTTTGTTTTGTTTTTGAGACATAGTCTCACTTTGTCACCTTCAGTAGAGTGCCATGGCGTCACAGTTAAAATTACCTCAAACTCTTGGGCTTAAGTGATTCTCTTGCCTCAGCTGCCCAAGTAGCTGGGACTATAGGTGCTGGCCACCATGCCTGGCTATTTTTTGGTTGTAGTTGCCTTTGTGGTTTGGCGGGCCTGGGCTGGCTTTGAAGCCGCCAGCTCCCGTGTATGTAGCTGGCTCCCTAGCTGCTGAGCTACAGGCGCCGAGCCTATGCAGTCCTGTTTTAAAGTGCTCTGCTCTGGAGGCACTGGGATGGATGTTTTCTAAGTCCAGGGCATCAAAATAAATAAATAAATAAATAAATAAATAAATAAATAAATAAATAATAAAAAGTCCAGGGCATCATTTTTGGTTGTTTTAGTTTTCTAGTTTTTTAAAAATAGACTTTTAAAAATAGTAGTTTTAGGCTTACATCAAAATTGAGAGGAAAGTTCAGATACCTCCCGTATGCTGCCCCAGCCCCACACTGTCAGCACCCCCATCAGAAGGGGCATTTGCCACCCTCTGTGTGATCATGGGGAGGCTGCCTAATCTCTCTGGCCCTCATACTTTCCATCTGTGAAATGGGGGAGAATGATAGGACCTAATTTATAGAGTTATGTTGAGTGGTGAATGTGCTATTATAGAAAGTAGCACAGAGCCTCACACCTAGAGAACACTTAGGAAAGATTAGTTGAGGTGACAATCATGAGTCTATTTTCATTTTGAAAGAATGAGTGAAAGAATGACCAAAGTCCCTCAGTCCAAAGAATCGCTGAGCTTGGGCAGGACGGCTGATATTGTTCTTCAGTACCAAGAAGCATGAAGTTGGCGATGAGAATGCCTTTCACATTGTTCAACTACACATATTTTTCCTAAAATAAATGCTTAGGAGCTTTTAAACAATGGGTAGAAAAGTTTGAAATAAACCACCAGGGCTGGGCAAGGTGGGTCAGGCCTATAATCCCAGCACTCTGGGAGGCCAAGGTGGGTGGATTGCCTGAGCTCACCAGTTTGAGACCACCCTGAGCCAGAGTGAGACCTCGTCCCTAAAAATAGCCAGGCATTGTGATGGGTGCCTGTAATCTAAGCTACTTGGGAGGCTGAGGCAAGAGAATCACTTAAGCCCAAGAGTTTGAGGTTGCTGTTAATTTTAATTGTGACGCCATGGCACTCTACTGAGGGTGACAAGGTGAGACTCTGTCTCAAAAAAAAAAAGGTGGCACCCATAGCACAGTAGTTATGGTGCCAGCCACATACACTGATGCTGGTGGTTCAAATCCAGCCCAGACCAGCTAAAGTGACAATGACAATTGTAAGACAAAAATAGTCAGGCATTGTGTCAGGCACCTGTAGTTTCAGCTACTTGGGAGGCTGAGGCAAGAGAATCACTTAAGCCCAAGGTTGCTGTGAGCTGTGATGCCACAGCATTCTACCCAGGGTGACATAGGGAGACTCTGTCTGAAAAGAAAACGAAAAGGAAAAAACCATCCAGGCCATGATGGCAGGTCAGTGAACCTGAACCCCCAAAGCAAATATTCAGTTGGAAAAACATACAATGAACAATGCAAGAATTAAATTTAGACATGAAGAAAAACCACCTAATTTGGGGACTTTACCCAGGAATCAAGCTTGAATATGGGCAATGGGTCAGCTTTTTAACAGAAAGGCTGGTTCCTGTGTCATTCCCTCACTTTCTCGGTGTGAGCCAAGTCCAGTCTGAGCTTGGCATTGTTCCCTATACCATTAACACGACTAATGAAAGATTGGAGCAGACCCAAAGCAAAAGCTTGTTTAGAGCATTTCCTACCCACTTCATCGGCATAAACATGTGTTATGGGTTTGGGCTATTTTCCAAGTTGGGGTACATGATGATAAACAACAGGTTTTTTTTTGTGTGTGTGTGAGTACAATTTTAACTGGGTACTTTGCAAAACACAATTAAAAAAAAATTCGAAGAAACTATTAAGTGGAAAATTTAGAGACATAAAGAATTGTCTGTAGTTTTAAAAATGTTTTCTACTAAGCTTCTTGTTTATATCTCGATGTTAGGAAAGACCTGCTCGGCTACAGTTTCGACTAGTAACCCGTGTTTCCCATAGATTTGGGGCCTTTCTTTCACAGACTATCAATAATTATCCATCTTATTTTAAGGGTGAAAGAGGAAAGTGAAAAGTTCAAGAAATCAATAATTAGCTGGCCTGCATTTGCTGAGAAATTCAGAACAATGTTAATGGCTAAAATTTACAAAGTAAATCCAGATAATATGAAGAAGTAAATTAACCCAGAACGACAAAAAGAAAGGACGGTTCCCATGTAACCTCATAAATTTCTTGCTCGATGCATTTCAAGTCTCTGATTTCTAATAAAATTCTCATGAGAACATAGTATTGCTCCATAAAAACTCCTGAACTCTCCCCATGAGAACTGGCTGGTTTATAAGGGCAAATGGGTTCAAAGCTATGGTTTATTTATTAAAAATTTCTCAGTAAATATATCATGGTCCACTGGATAGCACCCCACAATCGTGGAGAGTTCATGTATCATTGCTGCTGTCCCCAAGTATGAAGAAAAACAAGAAGAAGCACGTCAGTAACTCTCTGAACCAAAAAAAAAACTGGAACCTTTTATTTTTCTAAGCAAAGTTCTAAGCTTCTTTTGCTTACCTTTGACCCAAAGGGAGCTTGTTCGTGGGAATCTCACATAAGCTTTATGGAGGTGTGAGCATTCTTGCCCTCATGCTTGCTGGGGTGATCAGGAGTCCAGCAAAGCCAAGAAGGGGAGTTTGATTTTCTCCCTGTCTCTGCAGTGAGTGGGCATGTCCTGAGGAACCCGGGGAGAAGAAAGGCATCTGGCTGGGCATCGTCAGTGCTTTTGGGAGATTTCAAATGTCCTGTAGAAAAGAGGTGTCTGTACACGTAGTCAAGGAGACAATGAATTCGTGACTCCCTCACTTCCACACATGCCTGCCACCTGGGAAACACATTCACTCACAGTGCGTTTCCATCAGGCCCAAACATGTGGCTAACACTCTACGTGTTTTATCTCACCCAATCCCACGTGACATCCTATGACACAAGGCTGTTATTACCACCCTCCTTTCAGAGAGAGGGGAACTTCATACAGAAAGGTTAAGTGACTTGCCGAAGTTACACATCTCCTGAGGGACAGAGCAGGAAACTGAACCTATGCCTGTTGCACAAGACCAGACTTTGAGGGCGATGTCCTGCCGAGGAGCGTGGTGTGAGAACTGGGGAGACACTCTAGTGTTGGCCCTGCTCACTTGGGATCCTTTTCAAACAAGCCTGCAGGTGTGGAGTGGACATGTGCAGAGCGTCTGTCAGGGGCTAGAAGCTGCACCAGTGCTGTCGCAGTGGATGGCCCACAAGGAAGGGGTTTCCAAAGTTTCCTAAACATTCTGCTACTGGGCCCAGAAGCTCAAGAACAGGACTTCGCATTTCCAGCACCAGGAATAGGCCTTGGCACCCAGAGGTGCTAGGTTGGAATAGGTTTGAGCCATGGCTGAGAGAGAAAGCATAATTTTAAAAAATTGTAATAGATTTTAATTTTTAAAGGAGTTTTGGGTTTGCAGTAAAATTGAGAGGAAGGTACAGAGATTTCCCATTATACTTACTGGTCCCCACCCCCCAACTTCGTCCATTATCAATATCCCCCACCAGAGTGGTACATCTGTCACAGTGGATCAATTGACATTGTCATTATCCATAGTTTACGTGACAGGTCACTCTGGGTGCTGCACATTCCCTGAGTCAGTATAATGACCTGAATCCGCTTGTTACAGTGTCATACAGCTGTTCCACAGCCCCACGACTCCTCTGCTCTGCCTGTTCCTCCCTCCACCCACCCCCCAGATACCCCGGAGCCTTTGCTGGCTCCATAGTTTTGCCTCTTCCTGAAGTCATACCCATATAGTTGTAATCATACAGCATGCAGTTTTTCAGATGGGCGTTTTTCGGCGAATAATACGCATTTAATTTTCTTCCTTGTCTTTTCATGGCTTGGGGGCTCTTTTTTTTTTTTGGCCGTGTTTGGCTGGGGCTGGGTTTGAACCCACCACCTCTGGCATAAGGGGCTGTTGCCCTACTCCATTGAGCCACAGGCACCGCCCGGGGGCTCACTTTTTAGCGCTGTAACATCTCTCACTGCCTGAGAGGGGCATAATTTTCACCTCAAAGAAATGAAAAGTTCATTCTAGATTTGTGGAATTTAGAGCTGGACGTGGGACAGCCCAGCCCCAGCGGCCTGGTCTGGAATTCACTGCCCCTGAAGAGAAGCGGATGACCTCTTTTTTCTCAATGACAACAGCAGCAGGAGCCTGATTCGTGGTTTCCCAGAGCAGACCCGAGGCGCTGTGCTGCCCGACTGAGCAAGCTCAGCTGCCCGGGTTTTCCGTCCACGCCGACTTCACGTGTAAGGGGATTTGCTACTAGAGTGGAAGGCTGTGTCTTCTTTCTACGGAAGATGGTAACTGCATTTGAACACCTAATGATCTCCATGAACCCTGCAAAACAAGACTCTAAGCAGGTCAGCCCAGCAGCTTGCTGAGAAAATGCAAAATTCCGTGCACGTGCTTTTCAAAAGTCCGGGGTGTGGTGATTGAAATCAACCCAGCGAGTTTACGCCTAAAAGGACAGGAAAGGGAGCCCGGTGAGAGCGAGCGGCCCAGCAGCGCACGAGCGCCACCTGGCGCCCGCGACGGGCAGCCGCGCTCCCGGCTCCGGAGTCCCGGGGCTGCAGCTGGGAGCTGTGGCCTGCAGGTCACAGGTCGCATCAGCTTTCGCCCTTAAAGCAACCAAATGTGAAATATAGTACACTCCATCACCTATGCCGGTTTCGCTGGGTCATTGAAGAACGTCTTCATTGTGAGGCTGTCCTCTAGGAAGAGTTGTCTTTTGCAACTTAGAATTACAGCTCAATAAGAACATGTATTTCAAACCTAAGACAAAACTGAGGCAGATTAACTTTTTCCTTGACAGTTAATGAAAAACAAATGGCTAAAAGTCCTGAACGTTCTTGTAACCTTACACAATTGGCCTTTGTCTACCCGACTCCTAATTTATCACTTCACTCCCTGGCAGCCAGTGGATCCGCACTCCCTCACATACACACCCTTCCAAATTCTTAGGATGTTTAGAATGGACAGTTGGGTCTGATTAAGTAAATCTTTGCCATTCACTCTGCAATGGCTGTCATTTAAAAGACCCACACAAGAAATTAATAACTAGAATCCACCCGCTTTTCTCCATGGTTCCTAGAGTTCTTTGGGTAAAAGGAGAAAGCAGACAGGACCTGGGGTTTTTGGAATTCCTGCTCTGTTGGAATAGGAGGCTGTGTTAGCTGCTTCAAAAGGATCATTTTATCATAAGTCCTAACAATGATATCTAAGTCCCAAGAGGGTCTGTGTCCCAAGCCCCTTGTGTGGTACAAGGTCACCAGACAAGAGAAAGATGTCCTTAAATGATTTTATGGCTCTGGAGCCTCACAGTAAGCAAACTGGAACCTCCAAAGGCACCCTGAGCATTTACCGTGGGAGGAGCCAGGTGAGGCAAAACAGGGGAGGCAAGTATCCCCTTCTTCCCTAGTGCCAGGCAGCAGTGGACGTCCTGGCTAAACAGGATGACTCTGATTCCACCCTTTCTGGAGGAACTGGAATAGGAACAAAAAGAAGGATCCTATCTGTGGGATCCATGACCCTGTGGTTATGTGTAAGCTTTCTGTAGTCTAACCACACCAGCAACCAGAGCTGCTATTTTACAGAAAAGAAACCTGAGGTTCAGAAAGATTAAGTCTTTATCTATGGTTACGGATCAGCTAGAGAAAGAGCTAGGAAGAGAACCCAGGTCTCAGGCCCCTCTTTATTTTTTCCTCAAAGGTGTCATAAGCCCAAAACTCATTTCACCAGTGGTTGGCCAAACTTCAGGTATAAAGGAAAAAAAGTAGATCCCCATCTAATGCTCCTTTTTAAAAAGTAAGTTAAAGAGGCGGCATCTGTAGCTCAGTGGCTAGGGCACCAGCCACATACACTGAGACTGGCGGGTTCGAACCCGGCCTGGGCCAGCTAAAGCAACAATGACAACTGCAACAAAAACAACAACAACAACAACAAAAAGCTGGGTGTTGTGGTGGGTGCCTGTAGTCCCAGCTACCTGGGAGGCTGAGGCAGAAAAGTCTTAAGCCCAGGAGTTTGAAGTTGCTGTGAGCTGTTAATGCTAAGGCACTCTACTCAGGGCGACAGCTTGAGACTCTGTCTCAAAAAAAAAAGTGGGCAGTGCCTGTTGATCAGTGAGTAGGGTGCCGGCCCCATATACCAAGGGTGGCAGGTTCAAACCTGGCCCTGGCCAAACTGCAATAAAAAAATAGTGGGGCATTGTGGTGGGCGCCTGTGGTCTCAGCTGCTCGGGAGCCTGAGGCAAAAGAGTTGCCTAGACCCAAGAGCTGGAGGTTGCTGTGAGCTGTGATGCACCGCACTCTACCAAGGGTGACAAAAAAAAAAAAAAAGTAAGTTAAAGACCAAGTGTCACTTTTGATCTGAAATGTTAGGGCCTGAATGACATCTTTTAAGGGCCTTGCTTGTTTCTTTGTTTTGTTTTCTTAGTTTCAGCTCTCAGGACACGCTAAAACCAAAAATCCATATTGTTTATTTTGTTTCCAATCTCATCTCCCCCTCTTTCCTTCCCTTCCCCCCACTCACAGCTTTGCCAATTTGTAAACAAATCAGAAAAAATTCCCAATGGGCTGAAAACCTGTGCATGGTTTACTCCAGCTGGAAAGAATTGTGTTCCACTGAGATTTAGACCCCATTTACAATGGAAACCCTGACAGGCAATGCTGTAATTATGGTCTTGCTATAATGAATGCATTCGTGTGGTCAAAGTCATGGATTTTTCCATGGTTTTTTTCCATGGGAGATTTCCTCCCTGAGAGATGTTAATTTACAATCTGGATTATAGCTTTGACGTTAAACCAGGGTCTCTCCTGGCACTGCTATAGCCTGAAGTTAACTGTGATATTGACTTTGGTAGTCATGATTAGCAAGGGAGATATTAGTCAGATTGATTTTTGCAAGGCTGACAGGAGTAGGGGGTTGGGGGCTTGGTGGTTAGATCTGACTTCAGTAAACTCCCAGATTTTTAGCCAGGGAGTATTTCCTTTCTTCTCTGACTTGGTGGCCTCATTAAAGTGGAATCATTGGGTAAGGCTATATGGCATTAGGGCGACCACCTATCCTAACTGGCCCAGGATTGGGTAAGGCTATGTGGCATTAGGGCAACCAAATATCCTGATTGGCCCAGGACCACCCAGTTTTAGCACTAAAATCTCACATGCCTGGAAACTCCTCAGTCCTGGGGAAACCAGGACAATGGGTCACCCTAAATTGTATGGAAAATAGAGTCAAAATTGAGAGGTCAGCAAAATAACTGTTTACTTTAAAGAAAGCAACCAGACTGAGTTTTAAAGTAAGATCCTTTCCTGGTGCTTCAAAATCCTTAGTGGAATCAACATTACCTTGAGAACTGATTCAGGAAAAGGGCTCAAAAGAAATGTTACAATCCCACACTTGGTATGACAGACTATAATTTGAAAAACCAAGGAAGACATTGCCGTGCCTAATAATGTCATGGGTTAGCACACCTTTGCTCACTTGGAGGCATGGACAGAATGTGCCATTTCATGGGTATTTAGGCTTCACTTCTCTGAGCCTTTCATCATCGGACCTTGAATGTTCTTTGGAAACCTCTCTTCACCACGCTGGAAGGGCAAAGGATGTAGGAGAGAAGGACCGTGGGACACACTTGGTGGCTCAGCCTCCTGACTGAGCCCCCTGGAGCCTTACTCCGGAGGCCCTGCTTGCCAGGGCTTTTCCTTTTCCATATCTCCCAGGTTGTTCTTGTTGCCTTTCCAAATATTGTGAAAACTGCTGGCTTTTAGGAATTGGTAGGCTGAGTGAAGTTAAAAGAAAAGAAGAAATATAGAATAAAAACTGAGACAAAAAAGGACATTGCAAGAGCCTCATGAACCCTCCTCTCCTTGACAGCTTTGTAGCTCAAGGCAGGAGAAAGTGTACATCAATTTTGAAAATGTAAACCAATTTGATTTTTGTAAATCGATTTGATTTATGAGAACAGATCCTTTGAGACATGAATGTTAAACCGATTTCTGGATGTATGACAGCAAACCTTCAGCTTATGTGCAGATGCTGTGTCTGCATTTATAAACCCCAACCCTTTGGTAACCATGTGTGGATGCTTCCTACGGCGGTAGCTTCCATCCCACTGGATTCCAGGTCATAAGATGTGAAAGGAAGGTAGGCATGAAGGTATCAACCTGCCGTTGTTCTGTCCCCACTTTCCGCCCCATGGAAGCTGGGCATCTTGAGGCCAGAACCTGGTGCAGGTGGCTCTGAGAGGCAGGTGTCCCCCTGCTGCTCTGCCTGGCCACTGCTCCATAGCCTGGAATGTGAGCAATGTGACCTGACCCACAGCCTTAAGAAGAGCCTTCTTGGATGATCCCCAGACCTCTGCAAAAAATACATGCTTATTGTTTTATGCCCCTGAGATTCATCCAAACTAATATATCCACCTGCAAAGAAAGAATATAATCCAATTAAGGGTCATGGCTGGTTCTTCTTCAGATGTGCCGATTCATGTATGTTATAAGATATAGGGGCTGGGTGCGATGGCTCACACCTGTAATCCTAGCACTCTGGGAGACCAAGGCGGGTGGATCACCTGAGTTCACAAGTTTGAGACTGCCCTGAGCCAAAGCGAGACCTCATCTCTAAAAATAGCTGGGCATTATGGTGGGCGCCTATAGTCCCAACTACTGGGAGTCTGAGGCAAAAGAATGGTTTAGCCCAAGAGTTTGAGGTTGCTGTGAGCTGTGATGCACAGCACTCCACCAAAGGTGGCAAAATGAAGCTCTGTCTCAAAAAAAAAAAAAAAATCTATAGGCCAGACTCAATGGCTTATGCCTATAATCCCAGAACTCTGGGAGGCCGAGGTGGGTGAATTACCTGAGTTCAGGAGTTTGAGACCAGCCTGAGCAAGAGTGAGACCTGCCTCAAAAAAAAAAAACAAAAACAAAAACTAGCCGGGCGCTATGGTGGGTCTCAGGAGGCTGAGGCAAGAGGATCACTTGAGCCCAAGAGTTTGAGGTTGCTATGATGTCACAGCACTCCACCCAGGGCAACTAAGTGAGACTCTGTCTCAAAATAAAAAAAAAAAGAAAAAGATAGTGATAAAGGGGTCTGCAAAGGTTGTCTTCTTTCTAGGGTTTCTTTTGTTGTCATGGGAGGACCGAAGATCTAAGATTTCCATTCTTATTTTTCTGCTTCTTAATAGAAGTGTCTACAAGACCTATGTTGACAGGCCTGCAAAGGCCAGAGGAAGACACTCATGGGCAGTCCAGAATCTAGGAGATAGCTGAGTAAGATAAATGGTTTGCCGTCACATGCACAAGGAGCAGACAGGCACATTTTAAATTGCCACAGCTTGGGGACTGTTTGGTGCAGAGGCCCAGTGCTCGACTGCTATGGAAGAATCCCGAGGGCACCTCTGGCCAGTAACCATGCCAGCTGTTTTCAGCCAGACTGACTCTTCTTCCCAGAGCTGGGCTACAGGAGATGATTTTTATAGACTGTGGAGACTCTTAGTCCTTGGCTTCCTGTTGGGTCTGGCCCACGGCTGTACTCACAGCAGGGGTCAGGGCGTTGATTTTTTTGGTCTCCTCATGCTGGTCACTGTGGGTTGGCTGCAGTCCTCACTGACCCCAGCTGGTGAGGGCCCATGGGCAGAGAGCACTCTCTCCTGGGCCTGACCCTCAGGGAGGTAGCAGTGTGGGGGGCTGCTCTGCCCCATGACATGGTAAACAGCCTCTTTGTTTCTACAAAGACCCACCCACCTCCAAAATAGCTGTTCAGCAGCTTTGCTTCTGGAGTAACAGGCAGTCCTTGGGTTACAAATGAGATAGATTCTGTAGGTTTATTCTTCAGTTGAATTTGTGTGTAAGTTGGAGTAGGTACATTTACCTATTACCTGTAGTAGCCTCTGTTTGTCAGAGTGAGTTGTATGCAAGTTGGATGTTAGTAACTTGGGGACTGGACTGCCTGTATTGAAATTCTGAATCCTTCAGAAAACCCTGGACATTGAATTCCTCGTAAGACATGTGTGCTGAGTGCTTTCTGTGAGTCATTCATCACATGGGGCCTCAAGAGATGCAAACAGTGGAACAAAATAGCTTGCCCCAAGGAGCTCATAAGGGCTATAGAAATAGCTATGTAAATCAACCCTAGGTTTCTGCAGGTCCTGACAGCTGGGTATTCCCACTTTTGGTAGAGATGGCAGTGCAGAACAGTCTGCAGTGTTTAGGGCTGTGAGAGAGACTTAAAAAAAAAAAAAAGAAAGAAAGAAGAGTGGCTGGCAGGTGCAGTAGGAGGTAGGAGATAAATGCTCCCAGACCAAGGGCTATGTTGAAGTTCTGTGTGGTGGTCACTTCCTAATGCAACGGCATCAGTTGAGGAGAGAGAGGGACAGAATTCCAACAGCAAGAGCAGCCTGCTGACCTGTGTGCCTGTGAGGGACACAGCACTGCCCCCCTGAGTCTGGTCACGAAGGGGCAGGGGGTAGGGGAGGAGACGCTAGGGTGAGGGAGAAGCCCAAGGGGACTAGGAGGGAAGAAATGGAGGGTGAAGGGTGTGAATGGAGGGTTAAGGGTATGAATGGAAGGTGAAGGGGGGTGAATGGAGGGTGAAGACTATAAATGGAGGGTGAAAGGGTGTGAATGAAGGGTGAAGGCTGTGAATGGAGGGTGAGGAATATGAATGGAGGGTGAAGGGTATGAATGGGGGGTGAAGGGGGTGAATAGAGGGTGAAAGGGTGTGAATGAAGGGTGAAGGCTGTGAATGGAGGGTGA
>CAUYPK010015939.1:0-27695 GCA_963574355.1 Loris lydekkerianus | reverse complement strand
TCTGACAGTGAATTTTCTGCTTTCTCTCTCTTCTTTTCTGCCTCTTTTACTATCTGAGTTATCTCAAGAACTTTGTCTTCTACTTCTGAAATTCTTTCTTCTGCATGGTCTAATCTGTTGCTGATACTTTCCATTGCATCTTTAACTTCCCTAATTGAGTGCTTCAGTTCCTTCAACTCTGCTATATCCTTTCTATATTCTTCATATCGTTCATCTCTTATTTGATTCTGTTTTGGTATTTACTTTTGGTTATTTTCCACTTTATTAGCAGTTTCCTTCATTGTTTTCATCATGTGTATTCTAAATTCCCTTTATGTCATTCCCAACATTTCTTTATAGGTAGAATACTCTCCAGTAGTTACCTCATGGTCCCTTGGAGGGGTTGCTCTAAACTGGTTCTTCATGTTGCCTGGAGTTTTCTGCTGATTCTTCCTCATGAGTGATTTCTTTTATCTGTTTCCTTGCCCTAATTTTCCTTACACTTCCTCTTGCTCATTAAGTTCCCATGCCTGTGGACTAAGGTTTTGATGAGTCCTTTTGGTACAGGACTAGAAGGATGAGAAGGTTGAAGAACAAGAAGGGATAAAAGAAAGAGAAAGAAAGAAAGAAAGAAAGAAAAGAAAAAATAGAAAGGAGAGGGGGTGGGTAAAAGAGAATATTGACAAAAAGAAGAGAGACACAGAAAGAGGGAGACAGAGCAATATAGGTGTACAGTAGGGTACTTTGAGACAACCTTAAAAAAAAAAAACCCAACCTCTGGGGGTGCCTGGTTGTATGGTTCCCCTGAGGTCAGCACCTCTTTGCTAACCTGATTGGACAAAGTACCCCACCTCCACCAAGTAGAGAGGAAAGACAAAAATGCTATAAATCAAACCAAAACAAGAAAACAGAAAACTTTACAGAATAAAATTGGGTGAAAAACCAAATAATAAGAGTAGAAATACTAGCAAAAGTGAAGATCTAATTATTGAAAAAGGCATCAATGGGAAATTGTACTTAAACTAGAAAAATGGGGAAAGAAAAAAAAGAAAAGAAAAAAATCTGTACAGAAAAGGTTGAAATTAAAAAAAAATAAACAAAATAAACAAAAAACAAACAAACAAAGAAAACAACCAAAAACAAACCAGTATATCTTGTTGAATATTGTCTGGGCAAAAGGTGGTCTTCTGGGTTATGAGATGTTAATCACAATGCTGATACGACTGGAGGCTTCCCCTGATTTCTCAAACCCCACAGGTTAGAGACCCTAAATCTCTCTTCAGCTCTCTTAAAAGGCACTTTAAACTTCTAAACTTGGCTAAGCAGAAGCTTTCCCAGGAAAGTACTTGTTGCTGGGATCACTGCTGAAGTGGCTATCCACTTACCCAGTGTGCCAAAACTGGTCTCACTCTGCCCCTGAGGGTTAAGGCTGTAAGGTGGCTCAGTCCCCACCTTTAGGCTGCTCAGTCACTAGGTTACTAGCTCCCACCCGATCCTTGCTCTGTGACCCTGAGGGTGGAGCTTGCCAGGGCAGGTGTCTCACAATGGCTCCCTGCGGCCCACAGTCAAACACTGTTAGCTCTTTCCAGCTCAGCTGCTCAATCTGGGGCCCTAGACAACACCCAAAGTTCTCCACACTCCTGCCCAAGCTCTCCCCAAGGCAGTTCAACTGAGTGCCAAGTCCAAAAACACCAAAACAGTTCATAGGTAAGGCCTTTCCGGTTTGTAGTCTCACTGCTGCTGTACTTACAGCTGCCAGTGGTATTAGATCAATTGAACACACACAACCACTTGCCAATCTTCCACTGCTTTTGTCCTCCTCTTGAGGTCCAGAAGTCTCTTGCTGACTCCCTGTATCCTCAAAGGGATGATTATAGGCAGATCCCACCAGCCAGAGAGGCCTGGAGTCTTATCTCCCCAGATTCACAATGCCCAGTTGCAGGGAAGCTGTTACTCAGCCACCATCTTGCTCTCACTCCCCCGGCCTGGCGATATTTTTTGTTAATCATTCAAAAAGTTAATAGACAATTCATGGAAGAAATGCAATGGTAGTGATCAGAGAATGTAATTAAAGCAGTAGGATTGTTCTTCTTTGACTAGACTGACAAGAATGTAGAAGACATTAATATCCAGTGTTGACAAGAGTGTGGGAAAGGGTTAGAGAACAATCTGAAACCTTGTAGAGGATAATTTTGCATGATTTAAGTCCAGGAATTTATAGTTCAGGAAATATTTGCACATGTTCTCCAGGCTATAGATAGGAAGTTGCTAATTGTTTATGAAGTCAAAAATACAGAGACAACTTCAATATCCATCCATAAGACTCTGTTTAATAAGTAATGGTTCAGCCCTTCTGTGCAATGTTAGGCAACTTGAAAAGGAATGAGAAAAATATTGTCATGACGTGGTAGAATGACTATACATATGGTTGAGTTGTTTTTTTTACTCTATGGTTGAGTTTTTGAAAAAGTGAATTGAAAAACAATGTGCAGGGCTTCAATTTTATAAAATATAGGCAAGTCACATTTTCGTGTATGCCTGAGAATCATTCACATATGCATACATATATAGTATAATTCGCACATATAAAGAATGGTTCTGGAAGGAAATACATCTACTCATCATGGTTAGCCTAGGAATGTGGTTATCAAAGAAAGGAAATACAGGAAGCTTCTTTCTTCAACACTGTGTGGCAGGTGCCCTCTGCTCTCCACAGCTCCCAGTGTCCCATGCCCACCTAGTACACTGCAGACAAGAAGTGCCAGGGAATTCACGTCGGAGAGCAACTCTCCCTCAGTGACTGATGCAGGTTGGTGAGTAAATATCCCACCTCGCCCACACCTAGGGTCACACAGCTTCACTGTGTGTTTACACCAGCTGCTGGAGCCCCACTTCCCCTTGATGGTATTTTGCTTGGTAACCTACTTTCATGGACTTTCTCCCATCCCTTCTTCACTCCCCCACTCCCCTCCCAATATCTCACAGGATCACAATCTCAACAAACAGCTTGCCTAGGGGTGCCTTTCTAGGGGAACCCAAACTAAAACTACTTCTCCTCATCTCCATTGCTTTGGTTTGTTTTTCTTCCTTGCTAAGATTTATAGAGCTGCTGTAACCCAGTCCCTTAGTTCATAGCACATGCTGTCAATGGCTCCTGCAGCACTCTTACTTGGTGTGCTTGACCTGATTGCTTTCCCTTCCATCTCATTATCAGCTCCACTTTGGTTCTCGAACACACGTTCTGTCTGCTGTATTTTAAAACGTTCTGCCAATCCTTTTCAATGCTTTTAGATGGATGCAGATTCTGAACAAAGAGGTATAGTGTTGTTTTCATGTCTCATATTCTCACATTATCTCTAGGTTTTTATTTATTTATTTTTTGTTTGTTTGTTTTTTTGTTTGATTGATTGGTTTTGTTTCTTTGTTTTGGAGACAGGGTCTCACTCTGTTGCTTGGGCTAAAGTGCAGTACCATCATCATAGTTCACTGCTCCAGGGTTCAAGTGATCCTCCTTCCTCGGCCTTCTGAATAACTGGGACTACAGGTGCCCACCACAATGCCAGTATAATTTTTCTAATCTTTCTCTTTCTTTATTTTTATTTATTTGTGGGAGGGGTAGTGTGAGGTCTTGTTATGTTGCCCAAGGTTGGTTTTGAACTCCTGGACTCAAATTATCCTCCCACTTTGGCCCCCAAGAGTGCTAGGTTACAGGCATGAACTTTAATTGTTGACACAGAGAGCTCAGCAGACTGTTGAACCACTGCTCTTCTGAAGGTGTTCTGGCCTGCACTCTTGAGCATGGTAGAAGTTTCATTATATTTTGTCTTGGCATAGATGTTGTTGCTGTTGTTGCACATGACTGTTACTTGGAATTTGTTGGGAAAAGTTAGTGTATTTCATCAGTTGGGGAAAATTCTCAAGCACTAGCTCTTCCAATATTGTTTTTTCCCATTTCTCACCTCTCTCCCAGTGGTATCCTAGTTGGCCAGTGAGACCAATATACTATTTCCTTCTGTTCTCTTCTCCTTTTTCCTCCACACTGCACTCTAGAAAACTGCTTCTGGTCTATCTTCTTGTTCACTCAGTCTGCTTTCCACTCTGGCCACTCTTATGTCAAGATGACAAACATGTTTCTTTAACTAGGCTAGACATGGTGGCTCATGCCTGTAATCCTAGCACTTTGGGATGTGAAGGCTGGAGGATTGCTTGAGGCCAGGAGTTTGAGATCAGCCTAAGCAACCTAGAAAGAACCTCATCTTTAAAGAAGAAGAAGAAGAAAGAAGAAAGAAGAAAGAAGAAAGAAGAAAGAAGAAGAAGAAGAGGAGGAGGAGGAGGAGGAGGAGAGGGGGAGGGGAGGAGGAGAAGAAGAATTATTAGCCAGGCATAGTGCATGCATCTGTAGTCCCAGCTACTTAGGAGATGAAGGAAGAGGACATTGTGAGCCCAGGAATGGGAAACTGAAATGTGGTGGTGTGACCATGGCTGACTGAACTCCAGCCTAAGAAACAAAGTAAGATTCTGCCTTTAATGTTTAGTTCTGTGCAATTTTATCACATGCATACATTCCTGTATCCATCCCAGAGTCAAGATGCCGAAGATTTTCATCCTGCAAGAATCCCTTATGTTGTCCTTTTATACCTACCCCCTTCCCTCCCATGCTGTTTCTGTGAGATAAATGCCCCAGAGTGCACTTGCTGGGTCCTGTGGCAGTTACATACATATGAAACTGACTGTCAATCAGTTTCTTGCAACAGTTATATTCCCACTAGTAATGTATAAGTGATCCAGTCCAGATATAGTTCATCAACGTCAGAAGCTGCCAGTCAGTTTCTTGCAACAGTTATATTCCCACCAGTAATGTATAAGTGATCCAGTATCTCCAAAAGGATTTGAACTTTCTTGTCATTATTTTTTATATTAGTAATTCTGATAGATGTCTGGTGATATCTCATTATGGTGTTAATTTGTATTTGTATTCCCCTAATGACTAATGATGTTGAAAATTTTCCTGTGATTATTTGCCATCTATATATTCTCTTCAAGGAGATATCTGTTACTGCCTTTTACTCATTTTCTGATTTGATTGGGTTCATTATAATAATACAAATACTATATTGTCTAATACTATATGGTTTGGAAATATTTTCTACTGGTTTATAGACTGTTTTGTGCATCTTCCTAACAAGATATTACACAAAGCAAAAGTTTTCTTTTTTTTTAGTAAGGTCCAATTTAACAATTTTTTCTATTATTGATTATGCTTTTAGTATAAATCTAAGAACTTATTGCCTACCCCTAGATCCCAAAGCTTTTCTCCCATGTTTTTCCTGAATACTTTTTAGTTATACATTTTGCATTTAAGTCCAAGATCCATTCTGATTTAATTGTTACATAAGTTGTGAGGTTTAGCTCAAGTAATCAAGGGTCCTTTTTTTTCTTCAACAGCTATATAATTGCTTCAGCATCTCTGTTGAAAGGTTATCCTTCCTTCATTAAATTGCTTTTGCACATTGATCAAAAATCTGTTCAGAATATTTGCATGGGCCTATTTCTAGGTTCTCTGTTTGTTTCACTGAGTGATGTTTATATTTGTCTCTTACTATCAATCTGTCTTCATCACTGCAGCTATACAGAAAGCCTTGATGAGATGATTTCCCCCATTTTATGCCTTTGCTAGGATATTTTACCCATTCTAAAGCCTATACCCTTGCATATAAGTTTTAAAATAAGCTTTTTTATGTTGACTATACAGAATCTTGCTGGTTTTGATAGAAATTGATCAGTTGGTGACAATTGTCATCTCTATTTTACTTTCTGTTTCCAACAGATCTTTTTTTCGTACTTTTGCTTCATAGGACCCTGTTTTTTCCCTAACAGACACACTATCTTCTATTACCTTCCCAAGAATAGTTTAGTAAATGTATAATTCATCAAGGTATAGTATACATGCAAAATGTACACAAGTCCCAAGTGCACTGCTCAGGACATTTAGCTCACCAAGGTATAGTATACATACAGCACACAAGTCCCAAATGTGCTATTCAGAGCATTTAGTTCATCAAGGTATAGTATACATACAAAATGTACACAAGTTCCAAATGTGTCACTCAGGACATTTACTTTATCAAGGTATAGTATACATATAATACACAAGTCCTAAGTGTGCTGCTCAGGGCCTTTAGTTCATCAAGACATAGTATGCATACAAAATGCACACCACTCCTACCTTCAGTCTTCTCAAATAAAACAACTGTCAGCCAAGGATCCTGTATCCTGCACAACTAAGTTTTATAATTGATAGAGAAATCTAATATTTTACCAACAAACATTGAGGAAATTTGTTACTACTAGACCAGCTCTACAGAAAGTACTCAGACCTGTACTATATATACATAGACCAACACAATGGATTCCGAACAAACTTATACCACATGGAAACTAAAGGGCACAGATTAGCTACCACAATGCCTCAAGGGAAAAAACAAAGCAACAGAATCCCGTATAAGATAACAAATAAAACAAATCCACCTCATTTGACAATTTTCTCAATAAATATGAATGGCTTAAATTCTCCATTGAAGAAACATGCTCTCATAGGCTGGGTGGTTGGATCAAAAAAAAAAAAAAGGCCTTGGCTCAGTGCCTGTGGCTCAAGTGGCTAAGGCGCCAG
The DNA here is from genome assembly GCA_963574355.1 of Loris lydekkerianus. NCBI lineage: Eukaryota > Metazoa > Chordata > Mammalia > Primates > Lorisidae > Loris > Loris lydekkerianus. The sequence continues at coordinate 21,046 of CAUYPK010015939.1, read as the reverse complement.
CCACATATGCCTGAGCTGGCAGGTTCAAATCCAGGCTGGGCCTGCCAAACAACAATAATGGCTGCAACCAAAAAATAGCTGGGCATTGTGGTGGGTGCCTGTAGTCCCAGCTACTTGGGAGGCAGAGGCAAGAGAATAGCTGGAGCCCAGGAGTTGGAGGTTGCTGTGAGTTGTGATGCCATAGCACTCTACCCAGGGTGACAGCTTGAGGCTCTGTCTTAAAAAAAAATAATAATAATAATAATCCAAGTATATATACTATCCTCAGAAAATGCATCTGACCTCCAAGGGTAAATCAAGACTCAAGTTGAAGCTCTGGAAAACAATATTTCATGCAAATGGGGAAAAAAAGAAAGTGGGAGTTGAAAACTTTATTGCAGATACAATTGACTTTAAAGTAACAAAAGTAGAGAGAATAGCTAAGGACACAACAAAACAAAAAGACAATCTACAGAATAGAAGATATCTGCATGCTACCCATCCAACAAAGGCTGAATCTATAAAGAATTCAAGTGAATTAACATGAAAAAAATCAAACAACATCATTAAAAATTGGGCTAGAGACATGAACAGGAACTCTTCCTGTGAAGATAGACCAATTGCCAATAAACATGAAAAAATGCTCATCATCTCTAATCATCAGAGATATACAAATCAAAATATCACCTATCCCCACAAAGTCATAAAGTCCCAAAGCAACAGATGCTGGTGTAGATGCAGAGAGAAAGGAACACTTATAATCTGTTGGTAGGACTGAAAACTTGTGCAACCTCTATGGAAATCAGTATGGAGATTCCTCAAAAAACTAAATGTAGACCTACCATTTAATCTTGCAATCCTATTACTAGCTATCTACCCAAAGGAAAAAAACACCATAAAGACACCTGCACTCAAATTGTTATAAATTTACAATTGCAAAGAAGTGGAAACAGCCCAAGTACCCTTCAATACATGAATGCATTCATAAATTGTGATATATGTATGCCATGGAATATTATTCAGCCATAAAAAAGATGGAGATTATGTATCTTTTGCAACAATCTGGATAGAACTGGAGAACACATTCCTAAATGAAATATCATTAAAGCAGAAAAGCAAACACCACACATTCCAGGTACTAAACTGGAACTAGTAGATTAACCCATGCTGACATGTAAGTGAGTTTTTCATTGAGAAAAATTCAGTGAAATTCAAGTGTGGGTGAGGGATAGGATAAATTTCCACGAGTCTGTTGCACAGATATATGGCACACGGTCTGAGCCAAGGACCGACCTTCGAACTGGACTTTAATATTACAAGTGCAAAGTATAGAATCTAATCATTTGTGTCCTCAAACTAATCTGAAAATTTTTTTTACAGTTTGTCATTTTTATTAGCCACTATTAGTTGGGAGTGTGTGTGTGCATATATCTATTTATACACACATATCCTACCAATGTCTATATAATATACAACCCTGGGTTTATATTGGCAACTTTGTACTTCAGATACCACCTGTCAGTAATCATGAGTGACAGCTATCAGTGGAGAGAACTGGGACTACACAAAGTCTCAGAACATTGGCTTAATCTGGGCATTTATGTTTTTATTTACTAGTTTCTGGGTTCATGCTGCTTTTGCACTGTTACCAATATGCCTACCTCAGAACTAACTTGAAAAAGGGGATGTGTGTTCATCATCATGAAGTGCCCAGCTCCTTGTAGTAGCTCCCTGGTCCACACTTTCAGTATTTCCAAAGCTAATTGGCTCTTTTGATCATCTCTATAGCCCAGGGACAAGGTAAGTTGAATTTATACTGAATATTGTTGTTGTTGTTGCTGTTGTCATTTTTTTTTTTTAATGAGGTTTCACTCTTACCCAGGCTGGTCTCAAACTCCTGGACTCCATTGTTCCTCCTGCCTCAGGCTCCAAAGTAGCTGGGATTACAGGCATGCACTACATGGCTCATACTGAATTATTCATATAAAAATTATTTCTCAGATCTGTTATTTTACCTTGCTTTTACTAAAAACATGTTTGTTGCTACAATGTTTTCTTTTGGTTTATTCGTTTATAGATATCCATGGATATATCTGGACAACAAATAGCTGGAAAGAAGCAAATAGCTTCTGGTGAATTTTTTTAAACTCAGAGTATTTTACTAGGTTCTCTATGTGTATGCCATTGTTGAATCCATACTAAGGAAAGTATGAAGGCATTTTCCTGGTTTGCCCTATTTGATGTCATCACTTTTCACTGTGGAAAGTAAATTTAAATATATTGCAGGTGCACTTCTCATCTGTAGAGAAAAGCAAGCCACAAGGCGACTCGTGGAAGGCCAACCCTTCCCTCCCACAGTGCTCTTTCCATTCACAAGGCTCCTGCCCTTCCCATTCTGACTGGGCTAGTCCTCTTTAGTGATTCTGTGATCATGGTCTCTCTCAGACCACTCATAAAGCCAGGAATCATCTTTCCTTGTTTTATATCCACATCCTTCATCAGAGCACAGTGTATGCTCCACAAATACTTGTTGAAAATATCATAGACACCAGGTTCCTTGTCCTTCTTCTCTCTTCCCCTACCACCCCGTCTTTCTTGGTCTCTCTCCTTTTTGTACTTTTAGCAGAAGCTGCATTCCAAGCAGAACAATAGAGGTACAGGTTGAGCATCCCTTATCCACAAATGCTTGGGACCAAAAAGTGTTCCAAATTTTATATTTTTTTCCTGATTTTGGAATATTTGCATTATGCTTACCACTCTAGCATCCCTAGCCCCCAAATCTGAAATGTCCCAATGAGCATTTCATTTGAGCCTCACACTGGTGCTCAAAAAGTTGTGAATTTTGGAGCATTTCAGATTCCAGATTTTTGGATTAGGGATGCCCAACCTTAATAATAAGAAAAGGCTTTGCCAGAGGCCACTTCCCCTCCTTACACTGAGCCCCTTGCCCGTTCTCAGCTGCGAAGGCTCAATGAGGTGAGCTTTTATCTTCCCAGCCTTTGTAGGATATAAGGATGAGCCAAAAGGAGTTGAAGCCAAAACTAAAACATCTGTGTCCATCGCTATCTACTCCAACAAAATGAAAACACAAGAACAAAAGCATTTATTGCTATCACCTACTGTCAGAGGAATGAATGGTCAACAGACCACAGCCTGTTACGCAGCCATTAAAAGAATGATTTAGAACCACATTGATGACCCAGGGAGATTTCCATGAGCAATTATGGAGTAAATAAAACCAAATTTATTTATGCCTATTTCATTATCTCAGTTTTTAAAAAATGAAGAAAGGCTCTCCAATTTCTGTGCACATGCACACAGGTAAGCATGAACACGGTGAAAAACACAGGTCACATACTGTCACCATGAGCTACCTGTACGGGAGGTAGGGAGGGAGTTTGGGAGGGAAAAGATAAGAAAAGCAAAAATCAAAATGAATATTTTTGAGAAGCAACACTACCATGTGATCCATTAATGTATTAATTTAAAAATATGTGTATTTATATGTATAAAGGGTATATCGCCTCTTCTTTCTTGTCTCTTAAAACAGGCATGCAAGACAATGGCAAATTCCCACTTGTTTTGTTCCTCAGAAAATGTCCTCATTCCAAAACATGAACAGAAATTGGCCTGATATCACTTCATAAATGGACTTCCAGTGACTGCTCTGGACAAGAAAACAATACTCCTATATTCAAATACTCAATTACCATTTCAGGCTCATCAAATGAAATTTTAGCTTTTCTTTCTAGCTTGTGCTGCTTTTTCCTGAAGAAACAAGTCTATAAAAGTTTAAAATTGGCACTACTTCTCATACTGAATAAAATATTGTTGCACAGACAATTGGCTCCAGGAAATTAAAAAATCAATACACTCTGAGAACTAAAATAGGATGGAAAAAGTAGCTTTGTCCGAATTGCAATGGCTGGACCATGCAAAACAAAAAGAACCACTATTATAAAAATAAAATGACAAGAAAGAGCATTTGTCAGGCTTGTATGAGAAATGCAACTGAATGAATGAGAAAAATTAACCCTGCCGGTCTAACTCAAGTGGCCATCCCTGCAACTTATTCCTAATTTGCCCCCATTCCTGGGGACAAAAATCATTTGTTGGGAATTGTCCCAGCCTTGCCTGTTTATACTTTTCTAATTAATGCCTCACCAAAAGTTCTGACTTTGACCTCATTTCAAAGTTATTTCAGTTTCAAAGCCTGATGCGACATCTTCAATCATATCTTACAGAGTTGAAATATGTTTCATACTTCTGTTATTAACTATCCTAACTTAGGGATATTTTAAATAACAGCTGATAATATGGTTTTTAAAAATTGTAAGAATGATTGCTGATTTCTGGCTCCCACTCTAAGAGGACACAGGCAGCCTGTCAAAGACGATTTGCCTGTCCAGCTGGGCGGTTTTGGCAGAAGCTGCCTTGTCTTCCATTTTCTTCCATTTTCTCCCAACCCCAGTCCTTGGGGTTACCCTGGAAAACTATGTGATTCCCATGTACAAGCCCCAGTTAAAGAGCCATTGAACCCTGATCTGTGGGAATTTCAGAAATGGAATGCGTAGGTGAGCCATGCCCTGCTTATCATTAAGGAATCTGGGGGATTTTAAAGCTTGGCCTCCCATGAGTCGTTTTCCTCCCACACTTCTTGACACAATACAACTGTCCTGAAGTCAGCCAGTCACCAGCAAAGACAGTCTTTCCATCTGTTTCAGAAACGCTGTGGCTTGTGCAACCTGGGAAAACTTGCCCATAGCCATCCCCCATGGGTGAGTCAGCTCTCTGCCTCCCTTATCAACTGTTTCTTCCCAAATGGGACTCACTGCTTAAGGGCAAACAAAGCTGTGGGGATCCAGGCACTAGGGGAGAGGCAGACAGTCACCTAACACACAGTTCTGCTGGCAATTTACCCAAACTAAAGAGGTGAAGATGAAATAGAGGTTGGGTCCCCTCCAAGGCTGTTAACTAAAGATTTCCATTGGAATACCACATGGAATTTTGACTACAGTTCTCCAAGAAGGAACTAAAAGCGTTACCTGTCCCACAGTACACTGAAAATCATGGTATAGCCTAGGCACATATTACTTATTTTTTATTCTCATTATGTATTCTCATTATGCATCTGTCCTGTGCTTTACAAATATTCCTCATTCTAACCTGCCAAGGCCTAGATGAGGAAACAAAGGCACCGAAAGATAAGTAACTTGCCCACGTCACATTACTAGAAAGGAGCAGTTTTGTGTCAAGCTCAGAAAGTTCACCTCTTAGCTACACCACCTCTAATTAACTAGGGATTCTCACACCAGGTTCCCATACAGCAACATTCACATCACTCACAAACTTTACACAAATGACAAATCCTGGGCTCCAACCCCAACTTCCTGCCCCAGAAACTCCAAAGAGTTTGGGACAAGAAAATCTGTGTCTGGACAAGCTCATCAGGTGTCTCTGATGCACATTAAAGTTTGAGAAATATTGAACTAGACCTTTCATTTTGAGTGTTTCAGGGGAATTCTTAGGCAAATATCAGAAGAGACTCAGTACAGTCACCAACAGGCACAAGTTAATCAATAGATTTCCTTTGTGAGGAACTACATGCAATGTTCAGACCTCTGAGATAAAGTATATTTAGAAACATATTAATATGAAATGTATTCATCCTGTGAAAATAATACCCCCCTGGAAAGGGTTTATATGAACTCAGTGATTGATCTAGTAGGGTACAGACAAGAAGGGGCAACAGATACCCAACCTCACGTGTCTCAGGTTAGCTCACCTCTTCCCATCTCTGCTCCCCTCTTGCCTCAAAACATCCTCCTCTCCTGTTCAGAATTCTATAGTAGCTTCCTGACTTGTCTACTCCTTCTATTCTGAAACTCATGAAAGCTGTTCTTCACCTGGAAGCCAGAGTAGTTTTTCTGAAAATCTGAGCTTATGTAAGACCTTTAAAGGATTTCTATTGCTCACAATACAAAAACAAAATGCCCCACCAAAGCCCCTGAGAAAGGTGGAACATGGCCTGTCCAGGCCTCCACCCTCCCCCAACTGAGACACATGATAATGATTCTCCATTTTACTATTTGCTCCAGTCACACCAGAATTCTTTTATTTTCTCAAAAACACAAAACCTTATATACCACAGGAACTTTGCATATGCCAACCACTCTTCTTCAAATGTTTTTTCTTTCATTTTACTGTTTAATCAATATACATCCTTCAAAATTCCGCTGAACCTCACTTCAAGAAATTATTTCTGATTCACCAGAGAATTTACAAATTTTTTTTCTTTAGAGACAGGGTCTCACTCTGTCACCCTTGCTAGAGTACTGTGATATCACAGCTCACAGCAACCTCCAACTCCTGGGCTTAGGCAATTCTCCTGCCTTAGCCTCCCAAGTAGCTGGGACTACAGTTGCCCCCCAGAATGCCAGCTATTTTTTTTGCTGCAGTTTGGCCAGGGCCACGCTCGAACCTGCCACCTTTGGTGTATGGTGCCGGTGCCCTACCCACTGAGCCACAGGCGCCACCCAGAATTTACAAACATTACCAGGCACGGAAAGAAGCAGGAAAAAAGTTCCATAATGAAGACAAATGTCAGCCAATTGAAACAGTCTCAGAACAACTACAAGTGTCAGAATTAGCAGATAAAGACATTAAAATATTGTTATAGTCATATTCCATAAGTTAAAAAACTTAACTAGACACATAAAAGATATTTTTTAAAAAACTCAGATTGAACTTCTTAGTATGAAAACTAAGTGTCTGTGATAAAAAATACACTGAGTTATATTAAGAGCAATTAGGTAAGAGAAGATTCGTGGACTAGAAGACGTAGTCATTTTATTCAAAATGAAAAAGAGAAGAAAAGAATTAAAAAGAAAATTATACAAAGTGCATCAGTGAATGATAGGACAGTTTGAGGGGGGGAGGGTTGTGTGTTTGTTTTGAGAGAGTCTCACTTTGTCATCCTCAGAAGAGTGCTGTGGCATCACAGCTTACAGCAACCTCAAACTCCTGGGCTCAACCAATCCTCTTGCCTCAGCCTCCCAAGTAGCTGGGACTACAGGCACCTGCCACAATGCCTGGCTACTTTTTTGTTGTAGTTGTCATTGTTGTTTGGCAGGCTGGGGCTGGAGTTGAACCCACACAACTCCAGTGTATGGGGCTGCCACCCTAAATGCTGAGCTACAAGCGCCAAGCCTGTTTTTGTTTTTTTTTTTGAGACAGAGTCTTACTTTGTCACCTTTGGTAGAGTGCCCTAGCATTATAGCTCATAGCAAGCTTGAACTCTTGGGCTCAAGCAATTCTCTTGCCTCAGCCTCCCTAGTAGCTGGGACTACACGCACCTACCACAACCACCAGCTATTTTTAGAGGTGGGGTCTCATGCTTGCTCAGGCTGGTCTCGAACCTGTGAACTCAGGCAATATACCCACCTCAGCTTCCCGCAGTGCTAGGATTACAGGCTTGAGCCACTGCACCCAGCCAGTTTTTTTTTTTTTTTAATTTATTTATTTTTATTGTTAAATCATAGCTGTGTATATTAGTGCAGTCAAGGGGTACTAAGTGCTGGTTTCATATACGATCTGAAATATTTTCATCAAACTGTTTAATATAGCCTTCATGGCATTTTCTTAGTTATTGTATGAAGATATTTGTATTCTGCATTTAGTAGGTTTTGCCTGTACCCCTTCTAAGATGCAACTTAGGTGTGACCCCACCAGTTACTCTCCCTCCATCCCCAAATAACCCTTCCTTGCCCTCCCTTGGCCCTTTCCCTATATTCTTCTGCTATATAGTTGGGTTATAGCCTTCATGTGAAAGCTATAAATTAGCTTCATAGTAGGGCTGAGTACATTGGATTTTTTTTCATTCTTGAGATACTTTACCAAGAAGAATATATTCCAGCTCCATCCATGTAAACATGAAAGAGGTAAAGCCTCCATCTTTCTTTAAGGTTGCATAATATTCCATGGTATACATGCACCACAATATAGTAATCCATTCGTGGGTTGATGGGCACTTGGGCTTCTTCCATGACATAGCAATTATGAATTGGGCTGCAATAAATATTCTGGTACAGATGTCTTTGTTATATTGTGATTTTTTTGGTCTTCTGGGGATATACCTAATAAAGGAATTGTAGGATCAAATGGCAGGTCTATTTTTAGATCTCTGAGTATTCTTCAACATCCTTCCAAAAGGAACATATTAGTGTGCATTCCCACCAGCAGTGTAGAAGTGTGCCCTTTTCTCCACATCCACCCCAACATCTCTGGTTTTGGGTTTTTGTTTTATGGGCTAATCTTACTGGGGTTAGGTGATATCTCAAAGTAGTTTTGATTTGCATTTCTTTGATGATTAAGGATGATGAGCATTTTTTCATGTGTCTGAAGGCCGTGTGCCTGTCTTCTTTAGAGAAGTTTCTCTTCCAGTCCTTTGCTCACTCTGAGATGGGACCACTTGTTCTTTTCTTGCTAATACATTTGAGTTCTCTGTGGATCTGATTATTAAACCTTTATTGGAGGTATAGCCTGCAAATATTTTCTCCCATCCAAGGGCTGTCTGCTTGCTTTACTTATTATGTACTTGGCTGGGCAGAAGCTTTTTGGTTTGATCAGGTCCCAGTAGTGTATTTTAAAGCTGCTTCAATTGCCTGGGGAGTCCTCCTCATAAAATATTCACCCAAGCTGATTCCTTCAAGAGTTTTCCCTGCACATTCTTCTAGTATTTTTATAGTTTCATGTCTTAAGTTTAAATATTTTATCCAGTGAGAGTCTATCTTAGTTAATGGTGAAAGCTATGGGTCCAGTTTCAGTCTTCTACGGGTTGCCAGCCAGTTCACCCAGCACAATTTGTTAAATAGGGATACTTTTCCTCACTGAATGTTTTTAATTGTCTTGTCAAAGATCAAGTAATGGTAAGTAGTTGGATTCATCTCTTTATTCTCTATTCTGTTCCAGACATCTATCTCTCTGTTTTTATGCCAGTACCATGCTGTTTTGATTACTATCAATTTATAGTACAGTCTCAGGTCTGATAGTGTGATTCCTCCTGCTTTGTTTTTATTGCTGAGTAATGTCTTGGCTATTCAAGGTTTTTTTCTGATTCCATATAAAATGAAGTATTATTTTTTCAAGATCTTGAAATATGACAATGAAGATTTAATAGGAATTGCATTAAAATTATATATTCCTTTCGGTAGTATAGACATTTTAATAATGTTGATTCTTCCCAGCCATGAGCATGGTATGTTTTTCCATTTGTTAACATCTTCACCTATTTCTTTTCTTAAAGTTTCATAGTTCTCTTTATAGAGATCTTTCACATCCTTTGTTAGGTAAACTCCCAAATATTTCATCTTCTTTGGCACTACTGTGAAAGGAATAGAGTCCTTGACTGTTTTTTTGGCTTGGCTACTGTTGGTATATATAAAGGCTACAGATTTATGGGTGTTGATTCTGTAGCCTGAGACATTGCTGTATTCCTTGATCACTTCTAAAAGTTTTGTAGTAGAATCCCTGGTGTTTTCCACTTATACGATCATATCATCTGCGAAGAGTGAAAGTTTGATCTCTTCTGACCCTATGTGGATACCCTTGATCACCTTTTCTTCCCTAATTGCAATGGCTAAAACTTCCATGACAATGTTAAAGGGCAATGGACACAATGGGCAACCTTGTATGGTTCCTGATCTAAATGGAAGTGATTTCAATTTAACTCCATTCAATACAATATTGGCTGTGGGTTTGCTATAGATGGCCTCTATTAGTTTAAGAAATGTTCCTTCTATACCAATTTTCTTAAGTGTTCTGATTAAGAAGGGATGCTGGATATTATCAAAAGCTTTTTCTGCATCAATTGAGAGAATCATATGGTCTTTATTTTTTACTTTATGTGCTGAATTACATTTATAGATTTACGTATATTGAACCAGCCTGGAGACTCTGGGATAAATCCAACTTGGTCATGGTGTATAATTTTTTGGATGTGTTGTTGGATTCTGTTTGTTAGGATCTTATTGAATATTTTTGCATCAATATTTATTGGTGATATTGGTCTATAATTTTCTTTTCTTGTTGGGTCTTTCCCAGATTTAGGAATCAAGGTGATGTTTGCTTCGTAGAATGTGTTGGGTAGTATTTCTTCTTTTTCTATATTTTGGAAGAGGTTTAGTAATATTGGCGCTAGTTTTTAAAAGGGTTGGTAGAATTCTGACCTGAAGTCATCTGGTTCCGGGCTTTTCTTTTTTGAGAGATTTTGTATAGTTGATGTTATTTCAGAACTTGATATAGGCCTGTTCAACATTTCCACTTCATTCTGGCTAAGTCTTGGTAGGTGGGGTGCTTCCAAGTATTGGTAATTTCCTTCAGATTTTCATATTTCTGAGGTAAAGTTTCTTGTAATGTTCATTAAGAATTTTTTGAATTTCTGAGCAATCTGTTGTTATTTCGTTTTTACCATTTCTGATTGATGAAATTAGAGATTTTACTCTTTATTTCCTGGTTAGGTTAGCCAAAGGTTTATCTATTTTATTGGCCTTTTCAAAAAAACAACTTTTTGATTTATTAATCTGTTGTATAATTCTTTTGTTTACAATTTCATTTAATTCAGCTCTAATTTTGGTTATTTCTTTTCTTCTGCTGGGTTTGGGGTTGGAATGCTCTTCCTTCTCCAGTTGCTTGAGATGTCCCATTAAGTTGTTAGCTTCCTCTCTTTCCATTTTCTTGAGGAAGGCTTGCAGTGCTATAAATTTTCCTCTTAGGACTGCCTTTACAGTATCCCAGAGGTTCTGATAATTCACATCTTCATTGTCATTTTGTTCCAAAAATTTGGTAATTTCCTTCTTAATCTCATCTATGACCTATCTATCCTTCAGCATAAGATTATTTAGCTTCCATGTTTTTATATGAGTATGCAGATTCCTGTTGTTATTGAGTTCAACTTTTATTCCATGATGGTCTGAGAAGATGCAAGGAATAATTTCTATTTTTTTAAATTTGCTGAGGTTAGACTTGTGACCTAGGATATGATTGATTTTGGAGTATGTCTCATGAGCTGATGAGAAGAATGTGTACTCAGTTTGTTTGGATGAAACAAACTGTTCTACAGATGTCTGTTAAATCCAAATGTTGGATGGTTAGGTTTAAATCTAAAATTTCTTTCCTCAGCTTCTTATTAGAGGATCTATCCAACACTGCGAAAGGAGTGTTAAAATCTCCGACTATTGTGGAACTAGAGGAAATCAAGTTGCTCATGTCTGTTAGAGTTTCTTTTATAAATTGAGGCACATTCTGGTTTTGTGCATAAATTTTAATAATTGAAATCTCATCATATTGAGTATTACCCTTAACAAATATGAAGTGACCATTCTTATCCTTCCTTACTTTTGTTGGTTTGAAGTTTATTGTATCTGCAAATAGAATTGCAACACCTGCTTTTTTCTGCTTTCCATTTGCCTGGATATAGATGACCATCCCTTCACCTTGAGTCTGTATTTGTCTTTTAAGGTAAGATGAGATTCTTGTATGCATCTGATATCTGGCCTGAGTTCTTGTATCCTGTCATCCAACTTGTGCCTCTTTAGAGGACAATTTAAACTATTCACATTAATTGAGAATATTGATAAGCCTTTAGAAAGTTCAGTGGACATTTTTAATCCTTTTGTGACTGTGGAAGTTGGAATTTGATCAAAAGTTTCTGGGTGAGTTTACTTTTGTGGTGGAGGATTACACTGTCATTATGGAAGATAGGTCTGCAAATATCCTGGAGTGCAGGTTTAGTTATGGCAAATTTCTACAACATGTGAATGTCATTAAAGTATTTAATTTCTCCATCATAAATGAAACTCAGTTTAGCTGAATACAGGATCCTGAGTTGAATGTTATTTTGTTTTAGAAGATTAAAAGTCGATGACCATCCTCTTCTAGCTTGAAAGTTTTCAGCAGAGAGATCTGCAGTTATTCTAATGTTCTTCCCCTTGTAGGTTATGGTTTTCTTACATCTGGCAGCTTTCAGAATTTCTCCTTCTTATTAACTTCAGTGAAATTGATTATGACGTGTCTGGGGGATGTCTTATTTGAGTTGAGTCGTGCTCGAGTTCTGAAACTGTCTGCTATCTGAATTTCAGAATCTCTTGGCATGTCTGGAAAGTTCTCTTTCATAATCTCAGGAAGAAGAGACTCTGTGCCTTGTGAAGCCACTTCATCACTTTGGGGGATCCTGATAAAGCGTATATTGGTTTTCTTTGAATTATCCCAGAGCTCTCAGAGAGTGATCAGTTTTTGCCCTCCATTTCTCTTCCTCTTTGAAAATTTGAAAGCATTCAAAAGCTTTGTCTTCAATGTCATAAATCCCTTCTTCTGCTTGCTCCATTCTGTTACTGAGGGATTCTACTGTATTTCCCAGACCTTTGAGGGCTGCAACTTCTTGTCTCAATGTGTAAAAGTCTTTGGTCATTTTGCGTTTGAATTCATTGAATTCTTGAGATATCTTTTGGATTGCTGCTTGAAATTCTAATTCGATCTCATTTGCTATCCAGATTCTGAATTCGATTTCTGACATCTTAGCCATTTGTTTATGCATGGGATCTTGTGCTGTGCCTTCTTTGTTGTTCCGTGGGGGAGTTGATCTACTCTGATTATTCATATTGCCAGAGTTTTTCCATTGATTCCACCCCACTATTGTTTTTCACCATTGCCTCTGGCTGTCCTCAGAGTTGGGGAGATGTCTCTCCAAGATTAGACCCCAGTGGGATCACTCTATTGTTGCTGGATCTTTGTAGGGAATGACCCTGTGTAGCTCCTCTGGGACTGCCCTATCAAGAGAGTACTGGCTATAGGAGCAGCTCCAGAGTGTGGCACACCTGGATCCAGCAACAGGGCTAGGGATTGTGCACACGGTTCTGGGAGTACCTAGTGCCCAGTGACTTAGGCACAGAGAGCCCGGGGCTCCAGCAGTCTCTGGCCAGAAGGAGGGCTCTGTGCAGAGGCAGGGAGGGCTCTGTAGGGAGGGCATGAGTCGTGTGGCTTCCAGAGTCCCTGGTCAGACAGGCAGGGCTGGTGTGGAGGCAGGGAGCATACAGGAGGGGGGAGGCAGGTTGCACAGCTCCCAGAGTTTCTGGCCAGGGTGGGCAGAGGCCCAGAGGGTGTGGGGTATGAGGCCACACCATTACTGGCATAGTCCCTGGTCAGGGCGGGCTTGCAGAGGCCTGACAGGTGTGGGGTGCAGGGCACATGGCCACTCGGTTGCCTGTCGAGTCCCTGGCTGGGGAAGGCGTGCAGAGGCCTGGTGGGCACGGGGCCATGCGGTTGCCAGCAACAGTCAAGAGCATGGACACTTAACCTGGCTCCACACTTACTACTGAGACCTGGACATGCTTCCTCAGCATCCTCAGCCATAAAGCAGAAGTGATGATGATACTGGCATTTTGCTCTTCAGTAAGTTCTTGGTCTCAGTGATTCAAAGGATGAATCCATGGACCACTGATCAGTGTAAGACAGGATTTATTTACAGAAAAGAATGCAGAAGCTGGGCAGCACCTGTGGCTCGGTGAGTAGGGTGCCAGCCCCATATACCAAAGGTGGTGGGTTCAAACCCAGTCCCGGGCATTTTGGCGAGCACCTGTAGTCCCAGCTACTCAGGAGGCTGAGCCAAGAGAATCACTTGAGCCCAAGAGCTGGAGGTTGCTGTGAGCTGTGTGATGCCATGGCACTCTACCAAGGGCGATAAAGTGAGACTCTGTCTCTACAAAAGAAAAAAAAAACAAAAATAAGAAGAAGAATAAAAAAAGAATACAGAAGTGCCAGAGCTCCTGGTAGAGAGAGAAAACCCAAGTAAGGAGAGAAAAGCTCTCTGTCTATCTGCATCTGTCTGTCTGTCTAACTGTCCGCCTCTAGGCTCTTTGTCTAGGGATTATATATAGATAGATAGATAGATAGATAGATAGATAGATAGATAGATAGATATAGATAGATAGATATATAGATATATATATAGAGAGAGAGTCCCATGGGGCCCTCAGTAGTTACATTTAGCGGAGCTTGGTAGTTACCGTTAGCATGTCTGGGACATCTTGTCTGAGACATGTCTGGGTCATGTCTGGAACAACGTGTCTGGGACATGTCTGGCCCTCAGTAGTGACATTTAGTGGGGCTCGGGGCTTGGTAGTTACATTTATCATGTCTGGGACATGTCTGGGACAATGTGTCTGGGGCATTTCTGGGTCGCAAATGAATGGCTACAATCCCTTTCATTCCCAGGCCTAGGAAATGGGGTCCCCCTGCCCACTCTCCAGCCCACTGGTTCCACTGCCTGCTGCCACTGCATCGCCAAGGTGGAGGCAGCTGGTCTGTGCCTCCCCCCCAGCTCCACAAGCTAGCTGGGACACCACTTATCCTGTATCAAGGACACCTCATCATGTCTGTGTGATGATAAACAGAGACAATGTTTTGAAGAGCTTATATGAGTAGCAAATGTGGGAGATGCTCCCCTGGAGCTGTCTGGCCTCCCAATCTTTTCCACTATACATCCATTGAGTCAAGATCTGCAAATTAACCTCATTCCATGAATGATGATGGCACCAATGAGAGCAGGGGAGTCAAGAAACTATTTTAGTATGATTTATACTGTGAGAAATTACAGAATCCAGAGTCCTCCAGACTAAGAAGGTGTTAGTTGCATGAGTATACCAGGATCCTCCCTGAGATTTAGCCAGGATTCAAACTGCCAAAGACAAACAGGTGAGCAGGTGGGATGGTACAAAAAATGCTTCCATTTACCTAAAAAAACTTGTGAGGTTGTACCTTCTTGTCCAGGAACACTGAGTGGTGCTGGTGTTGGGAGGATTGTGACTAAGAAATCCCAGATGTCACCCCTGACATCAGTTTTCTCCTAAAAGACAGCCAAACCCTCTAAGAGCTTCTCAGATGACAGAACTCAATGAGCACAGTAAGTGAGGACAATCTGCGATCACAGGCTGGATGCCCTCTGGAGAAGACATGCATTAGCAAAAGGGAGAGATTCTGCATTACGTAGGTGTGTACAAAACCAAAGGAAACATCTGTCATAAGCATTCTGACCTCATTAATACCCACAGGGTAGAGACACCAGGATGATTGCAAAATCATCGGGGAACATAAGAACTGTGTTCTCTTGCCCTGGGGAAATAGTTTTCACCACACTTTGTACTAAAACATGGTGGGGGGGATCTAAGAGCCCCAATGATTTCCCCCCAAAATGTTCCAGTTGCATAAACTTGCTAGATCTTCAGTAAGTGCTAATTCCCCATAGTCACCGCCTACCACAGACTCACATCCTTGACAAGGAGAACTCTTTTTATTTTTATTTTTTTGAGACAAGTCTCACTATGTCACCCTCAGTAGAGTGCCACACTATCACAGCTCACAGCTACCTCGAACTCTTGGGCTTAAGCTATTCTCTTGCCTCAGGCTCCCAAGTAGCTGGGACTACAGGCGCTTGCCACAATGTCCAGCTATTTTTTTGTGGCATTTTTCATTGATGTTTATCTGGCCCAGGCTGGGCTCAAACACGCCAGCCTGGGCATATGTGGCTGGCACCCTACCACTGAGCTATGGGTGGCACTGACAAGGAGAACTCTTGATGTGACCACAAGAGCTTCCTTGTGGTTTGCTTTCCACCTTGATAGAGGCACTCTTTGCCTTGGCAATAAAGGATGCAAAAGTTCATCTATCCTCTGAATGAGGCCACTCTGTTCATACACATTTATGAGATTATTTTATATTAATCAAGACTGCCTAACATTTCTCTGTTTTGAAAATGACAAATACACTGTTACAAGGTTCTCAAGGTCTGATTGCAGCGTTTTCTCAACATGCACAGTGACATCTTAGGACTCAGCACTGCTCCCTTCTCCCCTGCCTGGGACGCTCTGAGGAACAGGCATGGCAGCCAATGAACAGTCAGTCCTCCTAGGGCTGTCCGCTGTACTCCCCACTGCCCCTTCCCTTCCTTTTCCCTTTCCCTCTCCTCCACTCTTCTCTTTCTTTGCTGTCACTGTCTTTTTCTTTGCTTTTGTTCTACTTCCAGTTTTCAAAAGACATTTATAAAGAGCACAGCTCCTGAGCCAAAAGTAACCAAGCTGTTCCGAATTCTTTATCTGGTAGCAGGCTGCCATCTCAAGGGCATTATAGACACTTCACAGACTTTCCTTCCCCAAAGTCACTGACAGGGTCTCAGCTACAGAACATGATTAACATGAAGGAGTTTTAGTTTCCCCCTAGAAAATAGCCACTAACATAAATTATAAAATATTAAAATTAATACCAATAAACTGCCTTGTATTCATGACATGAGTGAATAGAGTTATCATCTTATAATTTTCAAGGAGGCAAAAACAAAAATAAAATATTCAATAAAATGATAAGATATTTTCTAATAATTTCTTAAAATTCTCAGTGGGCAGACAGAAAGACTACATTTCCCATCCTCCATTGCAGTTAGGTTGAGACCATGTGACTGAGTTCTGGCCAACGGAAAGTAGGTGAAATCATGTACTTCCAGGTACAATCTTTAAAAACATCTTTCATAGGTTTTTCTTACTCCATGTAGCTACAAGACTAGGGAGAATTACCTAATTCATACTGTATTGTATGTTTAATAATAGGTAAGTTTCATTGTGTTAATTTACTGAGACTTCAGGGTGGTTATTGCAAAACAATATAATTTATCCTGACTCATATAATGAAAAATTACAATTTGAGAATTTAGCAAATCTAATAAAATATTCATAAGAGAGCAAAGGGGTAAATGTTCATAATCTTATATTTGGCACTGGATTCTTAGACATGATACCAGAAGCACCTGTAACAAAAGAAAAAATAAAAAAAATTGGAGGTCATCAAAATTAAAGACTTATGCATCAGGGTTTATTACCAAGAGAGTGAAAAAACACCCTACAGAATACAAGAAAATATTTGAAAATTAGATATTTAATAAGCATTTGATATCTGGATTTTATTTACATTTTTTGCTTGCTATTTACTTATTAAAGAAATTGTATCATTTGAGACCCAGTTGGGAATTGGAAATATATAAGGAACTCCTACAACTAAACACAAAGACCAGCAACCCATTCAAAACTATTTCAAAGGACTCAGATGGACAGTACTCCAAGAAGACATATGAATGACCAACAAGCACATGAAAAGATACTCAGCATCACTAATCATTAGGGAAATGCAAATCAAAACCACAGTGAGATATTACTAATACCTATCAGAATGACTAAGGGAAAAAAGTCACTTTTTTTTTTTTTTTTTTTTTTTGAGACAGAGCCTCAAGCTGTCACCCTGGGTAGAGTGCTATAACATCACAGCATCACAGTTCAAGCAACCTCCAACTCCTGGGCTCAAGTGATTCTCCTGCCTCCATCTCCCAAGTAGCTGGGACTATAGGCACCCACCACAACGCCCGGCTATTTTTTGGTTGCAGCCATCATTGTTGTTTGGTGGGCCCGGGGTGGATTCAAAGCCACCAGCTCAGGTGTATATGGCTGGCACCTTAGCCACTTGAGCCACAGGTGCCAAGCCAGAAAAAAGTCACTTTTGACAAGGATGTGCAGTAATCAAAACTTTCAGACATTGCTGGTGGGAATATAAAATGGTACATTTTATGTTTTCAATATAAAATGTGGAAAACAGTTTTGTAGTACTTCAAAAGCTAACAGAATTATCATGCAACCCAGCAATTCCACTCTTAGGTATGTACTATGTACCCAAAAGGTCTGAAAGCAGAGACTCAAAGAGACATTTTTATGCCAACATTCATTGCAGCATTATTCACAATAATAGCCAAAGGGTGGAAACAACCCAAGGTCCATGAACAAATGAATAGATAAACACAATGTTGTTTATGCATACAATGGTTATTTATGATTTAGCCATAAAAAGAAATGAAGTTCTGATACATGCTACAACATAAATGAACTTTAAAAACATTATTTGCAGTGAGGGAAGCCAGACAGGAGTTACACTCAGGAGTTCAAGACCAGCTTGAGCAAGAACAAGACCCCATCTCTACTAAAAACAGAAAAACTAGCTGAGCATTATGGCAAGTGCCTATAGTCCCAGCTACCCAGGAGGCCGAGGTGGAAGGATGCTTTGAGTGCAAGAGTCTGAGATTGTAGTGAGCTGTGACAGCCACAGCACTCTAGCCTGGGTGATAGAGCGAGATTTTGTTTCCAAAAATAAAAAAAGGTTGGAAATTTATCAAAAGGACCCAGGAGCCACCTGCAAAAGGCACCCACATGTGACGTTTAGAATAATTTCCTAAAGCAGGGGGAAGGCACAGTGGAGTTCTGTGAGGGATCTCATCAGTCTGCTTGGCCCACCGTAACAGAGTAGTGACAGCCTTGGAGTAGAAGCAACAAAAAACTACTGCCTCGCATTTTGGAGGCTGGAAGTCCCAGATGAAGGTATCAACACAGATGGCTTCTCCTGAGGCCTCTCTCCTCAGTGTGTAGCCAGCTGTCTTCTCCCTGGGTCCTCACATGTCCATCCTCCATGTGTGTCTGAGTCCTCATCTCCTTGTAACATACCAGTCAGGTTGAGTTGGGGCCCACCCACTGAATTTCACATTACCTTGGTCCTCCTTAAGGATCCACTCTCCAAATATATCATGTTCTCAGTATTGAAGGTTAGGAGTTCAACACAGGAATTTTGGGGACACAGTTAAGCCCACAACAAGCACATGTTTCCTTTAAGATCTGGAAATGATCTTAACCATCAGGTTATAACCCCTGGCCTAGAGCAGACATCCATGTGCTCACACATCATTTAGGGGTAAATAATTAGGAGAGAAGGAGAAGCTCTCTGCAGTGGAATGTCAGCTCATAGACACAGAAGGAATGATAGAATGAGAAATCACCACTTGGCACCCAGCACTGCAGTGACTGCTTTAGGCAAGAATTATCAATAGATGGATGCTAAAATTAATAGGCAAAAGTACCCTGAGAGTCAGGATATTGGCATAGTCTCAAAGTCCCTCCTCACAAGATTCATATTAATGACAAAATGAGGAATAGGAACTTTACAGTGGAGAAAGCTGGCAGGGACCACCTTCACCAAGTACTCAACATTATCATCACCAGCAACAGGTCAAATCAATACTAGATGTCTCCTGACCAGAAATGACACTGCTCTGTTGTGTCTCTGCCAAAAATGCATGAACGGTATCTGAAGTATCAGACAAAACCATTGTGAGGAATATTCAACACAGTAACTGATTGCTACTCTTCACAACTGTCAAGGCCTCAGGAAGGTTTAAAAAGGACTGAGAAACTATTCCAGATTAGAGGAGACCAAGGAGTCACGACATCTAAATACTTTTTAGATGACATCTAAATGATCCTGGATCAGAAAAGTAATGGGACACCTGGAAAAATGCATGACATCTAAAATACATGACATCTAAATGATCCTGGATCAGAAAAGTAATAGGACACCTGAAAAAATGTGAACAAAGTCTGTAGATTCGATAATAGCATTATATCAATGTTAATTTCCTGCTTTGGAAAGTTACACTCTTATAAAACAGAATATTCTTGAATTTCAGGTATGCACAGTAAAGTGCTGAAATGAGAGGGCATCATCTCTGCAACTTCAGAAACACTTCAAAAAAGAATTCCTGCCCATAGAAGTACGTGGGCACCCCCCCCCCAAACACACACACACACAAACACAAGAGTATGCAGGAGAATCAAATATGGTTAACACTGTTGTATTATTTTTTGCAAGTTTTTTTTTGTTGCACTCATACCGCACAAACACCACACATACACACCATACATACACCACACAACTGCACACAGCACACACACATACTACCACATACACACACAATTCGTATACCATCCAAGTTTCTCAGTCACTCTTTCTCCTCCTCTTTCTTGTTTTTCTCTCCCCTTCTCCCTACTAGTTCCCAGAGAGTGCTGTCAACTCTGCTAACAGAAGCCTATGCAAAGGATGTCCTGAGCCTGCTTCTCCTCCTCTGTTTGGATCCTCTTTCCTGGACCCATTAGTGCTCTCTGAGCCCCACCACCGTCTGAGGCTGAGTGCCCAGCCCTGTGCAGCCAGCAGCCAGAGCAGGCACAGGTCTCCCTTCCTCCTGGCAGACAATCAATGGACGAAGCTAAACATCCCAAAAAAAATTAGACCTAAACCTGACCCTACAACAAGTGGACTTTACAGACCTCTATAGAACATTTCATCCTAATAAAACTAAATATACATTCTTCTCATCAGTCCACAGGTCATCCTCCAAAATAGATCATATCCTAGGACACAAGCTTAACCTCAGGAACTTAAAAGAATAGTAATTATTCCTTGTATCTTCTTGGACCACCATGGAATTAAAGTTGAACTCAACAGCAACAGGAATCATAGAAACTAAATAATCTTAGGCTGAATGATCACTTAATCTCATTCAAAGATGAGATTAAGAAGGAAATCACCAAATTTTTGGACCACAATGATAATGAAGACACAAATTATCAAAACCTGTGGGATACTGCAAAGACAGTCCTAAGAGAGAAATTTATAGCATTGGAGGCCTTCATCAAGAAAACAGAAAGAGAGGAAGCCAACAACTTAATGGATCATCTCAAGCAACTGGAAAAGGAAGAATAGTGCAACCCAAAACCTAGCAGAAGAAAAGAAATAACCAAAATTAGGGCAGAATTAAATGAAATTGAAAACAAAAGAGTCATTCAGAAGATCAACAAAACAAAACATTGTTTTTTTGAAAAGATTAATAAAATTGATCAACTTCTGGTCAAACTAACCAGAAACAGAAAAGACCATCTCTAATATGGTCTATCAGAAATGATAAAGGAGAAATAACAACAGACACCTCAGAAATTAAAAAAATCCTCAATGATTACTACAAAAATCTCTGTTACCAGAAATATGAAAAACTGAAGGAAATGGACCAATACTTGGAAGCTTTCTACCTTCCTAGACTTAATCAGAAAGAATGAGAAATCTTGAATAGACCTATATTGATCACTGAAATAGTGTCAAC
>CAUYPK010015938.1:0-22423 GCA_963574355.1 Loris lydekkerianus | reverse complement strand
TCTGCAGTCACTCTGATGGATTTGCCCCTGTGGGTCAACTAGAGCTTACTCCTGGCAGCTTGAAGAATCTTTTCTTGTCTTGACTTTGGACAGGTTCATCACAATGTGTCTTGGAGAAGCTCGGTTAGAGTTGAGGTTACCTGAGGTCCGATATCCCTCTGAAAGCAGTGTGTCAGAATCTTTGGTGATATTTGGGAAATTTTTATTTATAATATTCCTCAGTATGGCATTCATTCCTCTGGGGCATTCTTCTTCCCCTTCTGGGATTCCTATAACTTGTATGTTGGAACGCTTCATAAAATTCCATAATTCTGACAGTGAACATTCTGCTTTCTCTCTCTTCTTTTCTGCCTCTTTAACTATCTGAGTTATCTCAAGAACTTTGTCCTCTACTCTGAAATTCTTTTTTCTGCATGGTCTAACCTGTTGCTGATACTTTCCATTGCATCTTTAACTTCTCCATAGTCTTCAGCTCCACTATAGCCTTTCTATATTCTTGGTATTGTTCATCTCTTATTTCATTCTGTTTTTGGATTTCCTTTTGGTTATTTTCCATTTTATTAGCAGTTTCCTTCATTGTTTCCAGCATTTCCTTCATTGTTTTCATCACGTGTATTCTAAATTCCCTTTCTGCAATCCCTAACATTTCTTTGTAGGTGAAATCCTCTGCCTTAGCTACCTCATGGTCCCTTGGAGGGCTTGCTCTGGACTGGTTCTTCATGTTGCCAGGAGTTTTCTGCTGATTCTTCCTCATGAGTGATTTCTTTTATATGTTTCCTTGCCCTAATTTTCCTTTCACTTCCTCTTGCTCTTTAAATTCTCATGCCTGTGAACTAAGGTTTCAATGAGTCTTTTTGGTACAGGACCAGAAGGATAAGAAGATTGAAGAGCAAGAAGGGATAGAAGGAAGAAAAGGAAAGAAAGAAAGATAGAAAAGAAAATATAGAAAGGGGAGTGGGTGGGTAAAAGGGAATATTGACAAAAAGGAGAGAGGCACAGAAAGAGGGAGACAGAGCAATACAGGTGTACAGTAGGGTACTTTGACAAAACCTTAAAAAAAACCCAGCCTCTGGGGGTGCCTGGCTGGGTGGTTCCCCTGAGGTCAGCAGCTCTTTGCTAACCTGATCAAACACAGTACCCCACCTCCACCAAGTAGAGAGGAAAGACAAAAATGCTATAAATCAAACCAAAAGAAGCAAACAGAAAACTTTACGGGATAAAATTGGGTGAAAAACCAAATAATATGGGTAGAAACACTAGCAAAAATGAAGTTCTAATTATTGAAAAAGGCAGCAATGGGAAATTGTATTAAAACTAGAAAAAATGAGAAAGAAAAGAAAAAATCTCTAGGGAAAAGGTTGAAATTAAAAAACAAAACAATAACAAAAAATAAACAATAAACAAACAAAAAACAAAAACAAAGCAGTACATATATGTTGTTGAATGTTGTCTGGGCAACAGGTGGTCTTCTGGGGTATGAGATGTTAGTCACAATGCTGGTAGGACTAGAGGCCTCTGCTGATTTCTCAAACCCCACAGGGTGGAGACCCTAAATCTCTCTGCAGCCCTCTTAAAAGGAACTTTAAACTTCTAAACTTGGCTAAGCAGAAGGTTTCCCAGGGATGTGCTTGTCGCTGGGATCACTGCTGAAGTGGCTATCCACTTACCCAGTGTGCCAAAACCAGTCTCACTCTGCCCTGAGGGTTAAGGCTGTAAGGCAGCTCAGTCCCTGCCCTTAGGCTGCTCAGTCAATAGGCTACTATTAATAGCTCCCACCTGATCCTTGCTCTGCAACCCTGAGGGTGGAGCTTGCTGGGGCAGTTCTCTCACAATGGCTCCCTGCGCCCCACAGCCAAACACTATTACCTCCATCTTGCTCAGCAGCTCAGTCTGGGGCCCTAGACAATGCCCCAAGTTCTCCTCACTCCTGCCTAAGCTCTCCCCAAGGCAGTTCAACTGAGTGCCAAGTCCGAAAACACCAAAACAGTTTACAGGTAAGGCCTTTCCGGTTTGCAGTTTCACTGCTGCTGTATTTACAGCTGCCGGCGGGATTAGACCGATGGAATATACGCAACCTCTTCCCAGTTTTCCACTGTTTTTGTCCTCCTTTTGGGGTCCAGAAGTCTCTTGCTGACTCTGTGTATCGTCAAAGGGATGATTATAGGCAGATCCTACCAGCCAGGGATGCCTGGAGTCTTATCTCCTCAGACTGTTCTGGCTTGTTCTGGCAAGGATGGGGAGTGTCTCTAGCCATTCCCCAAATCTTAACCAAATTTGACCTCTAATTCAACCAAGAGTTCCTATTTGTAACATTCTTCCTGCTATTTCACAAGTCGCTAGTTTCATCAATAAAAACTCATTTTGACTTCCAGCCTGCTAATTAGCCTAGACCTGGTGGTTAATCAATGTGATAGCAGCAGGACTTGCAACTGCATGGAAACTATGGCCTCTCCTGAAACGTCCGTTGACCACCCTGAGATGGAAACTCCCAAGAGCATGTTACTGGGCCACCCCTGGACTTAGAACTCAACTGTGTGTACCGAAGTTATTACAAAGTATATTACACACATTGTAAATCTCAAGTACCAAGTGGAACAGAAACATATATCCACGTTGTGTGGGAAGGCTTTGCAAAGAAGTGGGGATGTGGAGTAGACCCTAATGCACAGGTTCTTTATCTTGGCTGTGCCTTAGAATCACCTGGGGAGTGTGTGAAGACCACACATCAGACATCTGAGTATGAGACTCCTGGATGCAATACAGGTACCAGCAGGTTTGAAGTGATTCTCAGGTGATTCCAATGTGTAGCCAAGCCTGAAATTCACTGCCAAAAGGATGGATTTGGAAACAGACAGCATATTCCAGACAGGTTTTCTTAATGTATGCCCAGGCTACATAATTGATAATGCATATGAGACCTATCCTAAGCCCAGCCTCTGTCTCTGACTCCCTCTCACTTTATCTCAGGACATGAGAAAGTACCACCAGGTTGAAACTTGAGTCCCACAGTAAGATTTTTGCTTAATGGTTCCATTTTAATTTATTACCAGGTAATATGAGGTGAAGGGTAAGCTCTCCAAGCAAGGCAGGTGGGGAGAGATCCAGAGTGAAATTTGCTGCTCTTCAAGCAGGTCTGGAGAGCCCCATCATCTTCCTGGTTATTCCCCCACAGCCCAAACCAAAAGCAGCAGCAGTACCACCCGGAAGCTGTGTGGGTTTCAATTAGTCCTGCCTCCTCTCTGAGCCTATGTTTTCTCATCTGTAAAATGAGAGGGCTGGCCCTTCCAGTTATGATTTTCAAAGACCAGGGAATTGGGGAATATTGAAAATAAGAAAAAAAGCAAAAATAAAAGTAGCTGTTGGGAAGTGTCCAGCAGAGGGCACAAGACACTGGGGATAAAGCATACTGTGGCCTCTGAGTCTGGACAGGCATCCTGCTTCCTAGTTGACAGCAAGTTAGGGTGAGAGGGACTGCTGGGGGTCTAGAGGCTCCCAACACTTTAGCTTGGTGTGTGGACTGTGGACCCGCAGCCATGACTATTTGCATTTCTTCATTTTTCTCCTCCCTTCTCTCCATCCAGGCTCCAATAGTTGTGCCATTCTATTCTTGGAGATCATTGCACTTATATGTAACACAGCTTTTGAGCTTTGTGAACAGCCTCTGTGAACAGAGATTTGGAGGTTCTGGAAAAACATAAACCATACCCTTTTTCCTCCTCTTCTCCCTAGCAAAGGAGCCAACCCACTGCCTGTATGCAGCAGTCAGGGTGCCCAGTAGGAAGCAAAGCTGTTCATTCTATTCAGGATTAAAGGCCAGCTTTGTGTGGAACATCCTCTGAAGAGCACACGTGGCTTATATTTTTGCTGAATTGTAAAGGACTGATATTAAACTGTCCACAGAACAGGCTTTGACTTATATTCTTATTGACTTGTAAAGAATTGATACCAAACTCTCCACAAAATAAGCTTTAAGATGAGAGTTGGGTTTTTTGTCTGTTAGGACATAGGGTCTTACTCTGTTGCCCAGGCTGGAGTGCAGAGGTAAGATCATAGCTCACTGCAGCCTGGTAAACCTGGGCTCAAGTGATCCTCTTGCCTTAGGCTCCCGAGTACCTGGGACTGCAGGTACTAATATTTTGTAGAGACAGGGTCTTGCTTTGTTGCTCAGGTTGGTCTCAAACTCCTCAAATGATCCTCCTGCCTAGGCTCCCAAAGTGCTGGGATTACAGGTGTGAGCCACCGTTCTCAGCCTAAAATGGGAGGTTTCTTCCCTCAAGGTTATCAATTTGGCAGCTGTGGCAACAGCCCTAAACTTTCTTTGGTGCCATAGCCGGGTGCACAGAGGGTGGCAGACAAGGCACAGCCGCAGACTCCCTGTGGTGATAGAGCCCAACTGCCCTCCCAGCAGCAGAATCTACAGCATCCTTGACAGTGATAATCTAGCCTCTTTACATTCCTCAGGGACAGTGAGCTCGCGTCTTCATGAGATACCTGGTCCTCTCTTGAATAGCTTTTCTTATTTGAATGTTGTGCTTAGTGTGTGTGTGCTTAGTGTGTGCTTGTGTGTGTGTGTGTGTGCATGTGTGTGTGTGTGTTTCCAGATAGACTCACTCTATCACCTTGGGTTGAGTACCATGGCTTCATCATAGCTCACAGCAACCTCAAACTCTTGGGCTCAAGTGATCCTCTTGCCTTAGCCTCCTGAGTAGCTGGGACTACAGGTGCCTACCACAATGCAAGGCTAGTTTTTCTATTTTTAATAGAGATGGGCTCTCATTCTTGTTCAGGCTGGTCTTGCGCTCCTGAGCTCAAGTGATCCACTCCCAGAGTGCTGGAATTACTGGCAAGAGCCATGGCACCTGGCCTGTTGTACTTATACTTTATAATTATCCCACATCCATCATTCTGAAACTTCTTCCCCAAGGTCTGGACCTGGGCTCTATTAAGAAGAATTATCCCAATCCTTCCTTCATATATCATATTTTAAAGTATTTGAAAACATTTATGATGTCCCAGTCTCCCTTGCTGGGGAACCCTGACCCCTGCCACTTCTTAGTCCCCAGAGTAAGTCAGTCCATGTCCAGGTTTTAGTTTAGAGACTCCATTTTCTCCCACCTTTTCTCCCATGCAGGTGAAGTTGCTCCCTTTTCAGTTTTAGGGAGTTTATATTCCACTGTTAACACTTTGTGGCTCCTTATCCAGATCCAGAATTCACTCCATTCACCCCCTTGTCCTGGTTAAGGGGAGCAAGCCTCAGGAGAAATCCTGACATAATCTAAGACAAGTTTTCTAGAGGAGATAGAATTTGGAGTATAAGAGAAAGCAGTTTAATACATTATATTATTATTGAAGATATATGCTGTCCTGTTTTGGGTTTCTCTTTGGGTCCTTGCTTTGCCCCGCAGAATAGGCTTCCCAGCCTGATGATTTCATAAATTGCCCCATGACTTGTTTTGGCCAATGAGCTGTGAGAGCATCCCTCTCAGAACTGAAATGTTGAGTAGGTCAGCTTTAGGAGGCAGAGTGGAGTTTGCTATATCTCTTTTCCCTCTGCCACAACACCAGCAATTTTCCAGGAGGAGCCTGAAGGGAAGACTGTACAGCAGAGCTCCATCCAACACACGATGGATATGTAACATGAGCAAGAAACACAGCTTTTGTTTAAGACACTGAAACTTGGGTGGCGCCTGTGGCTCAAAGGAGTAGGGTGCCAGCCCCATATGCCAGAGGTGGCGTGTTCAAAAGCCCGGGCCAAAATACTGCAAAAAAAAAAAAAAAAAAAAAAAGACACTGAAACTTTGAGGGCATTTTGTTACTGCAGCATAATGCTGCTCCTAATCGATACAGATCCCAACGTACAAGGGCAAAAGAGTTCGGTCTCTTCTTCTGCAGGATACTGAGGTGGCAGTGGGGGGGGGGGAACTCTAGGGGTGGGAAGAGCCGTCCCAGCATTGGAGTACAGGGAGAAGTGTGAGGGAGAAGCACAGCCCAGGGCTCAGCAGCAGAGGACCTGAAATCTGTGTCCCCTCACATAACACTCCTGCTATCTCTGCTTCCATGTCCCTCAGCTAGGACAGTGACAGTGGGTCCTAATTGTACTTTGTATAGTTTTCCACGAATGTGCATGTAGTTTAAATAGGAGAGGAAAGGGAGAAGACATGAATCTGTTTGGTATGGGAGAGAATATAAGAAACCAACTTTAACTGTCACTGAATACTGATTTAGAGTTTACAAACCACGTTCACAGAAGTGCCAGCCACTAAGAAGGCTTGTCCTTAGAATTCCTTCCCTCTTTCTGCCTATGCTAATTTGTCTACTTGGTGATCCCTGTTTTCTTCCCCCCTTTCTACCAGTTAATGAGAAGTACTTCCTTTAAGATTTGGCTCAACACATATCTCAATTCATTTACTATTTATTGAGATCAATCTTGTGCAAAGCATTGTTATAAGAAGTGCAGAGGATACAATATGGTCAGGTGTGGTCCCTGCATTCAAGACCCTTAGAGCCTAGTGTGAGGAGGAAAAAGAAAGAGCGCTATCAGTCCATCTATAATACATGGTATGGTAAGGGAAGAGGTACAAAGGAATGCCTTGGAAGTTCAAAGTTCTTTGTTATTTGTAAATGATGGGAGTCCCTCTCTGTCAGGAGAGAGAAAGAAACATTTCTGACAAGTGTCTTCTCTTTACTTTGAAAAGCATGGAGCACGGAACAAGATTTCTCAAAGAGTGGGCCCTATACCACTTATTAAATATGCTAAGTCTCTGACTCACTGAATTAACATCCCATTATAGTCCCTTGATCTTAATACATGCTAAAGTTCAAGAGGCTTTGGCATAAAAAGCAAGTGGTTTGACTGTAGAGTGAGGCTTTCATTGAACACTAATTCCCTGATCTAAAAAGTTTTCAGCATGCATTACTCCTGCAGCCTCATTTTGCTCACCCGTGAAATAGGTTTAATTTCCAGACCTCCTTTACAAGGCTGATCTGAGGCTCCAACAAGATCACAGAAGTAAAGTGCTTGGCATGTTTCCTGGAACAAAGTCAGTTTTAAAATGTCTTTATTATCATTTAAAGGGGGGAAAGATCATAGCTGATTGCAGGATTAGAAATTCACAAAGCTCTGGCTAAGGTTAGGATTCTCCTCAGGAATGTGATTCAGTTCAGGCAACATGAGTTGAGCTTTTAACTTGTGCCAGGTGTACTGAAGCCAGAGAGTTGGACCTGGGCTGGGGCTGGGGAGGAAGGGTGGGACAAGTGAGTGTCTGATCGGTCTGAGGTCTCAGTGGGATTGCTAAGCATTGCCTATCTGGTGGATGTAAAGGTGGGCCTAGAGTAAGTTTGGAATGAGATTTGAGAGTTAGTATCATGATGAGAGATGAAATAGGGGCATGAATGAGAAGAAAGATGAGATCTCTGAAATGGGGCACGGGAACCAGGAAGAGGGAGCAGGGCTAGAAAAGTACATTGAGAAGGTGTGGTTGGAGAGGCTGGGAAAACAAGAGGAGAGAAATGATAGGTATCGTGGGAGGAGAGGGCTTAACACGGTGTGGAGAATCAATAGCTACCCCATGCTTCACATGGCTGAGATGATTTCAATGGGGTGGGGCTGAACGGGAGCCATGGAGGAAGGAACTCTTAACTTTGACTGCCTTTAGAACCACCTGGGAGTTCTTCAAAAATTCCTTAGCCCAGGGCAGGGCCCCAGACAAGTTAAATCAGAATTTCTGGGAGTCAGAGGCAGGCATCTATTTTTTTCAAAAGTGATCCTGAGGTGCAGAAAATGTTGACAGCCAGTGAATTATGGTTCTCACCCAGGGAATGGGTGTAGGTGGAGGCAGCTGAGTAAGTGAAGCTACCATTTCAAGACATTTAGCAGAAAAGAACAAAAGAAGCTGGGAGCCAGTAGAAAGATGGGTACAGACCACTGATGGAGCATGGTAGTGGAGGAGGCAAGGTGGCTTTCTTACTCAGAGAGGGGAGAATCACTTGGAGAGGCAGGTGACCCTGAGTACTGGCTCCACCCTTGGTGTTTGATTCAGTAGATCGTCAGGGAAGTCCAATAACTTGTGTTTCTAACACGTCTCCAGGTGATGCTGATGGCCAGTGAGGGTGGAGAGGGAGCACCCTCTTTGAGAGCTGCTGGAATCCAGACAAGGAAACTATGCAGGAAGATTGGGAGAGAAAAATGTTCCAACCATTTCCTTTCTGCTCTTGCTATGAAAGTTTCCAACTTAAATCCAATGAGTTGCAACCTTGGTCACTGCATTTATCACCTGTAAGTACCATCCTGTTTAGGCTTTCCAAAGAGCTTAATTTCAGAAATCCAGGACCCATCCTCCACCAATAAGTCAGAATTCCTGAAGATGAGGCCCCTTTCTTGGATTCCTTAGAGCTCCCCAGGAGATTCTCACTGTGGAGGCACCTCTGAGAAGGACTGCACTGGTGCATTACAATGGGGCTCTGGCATTCCAGGTGGAAAGGTCTTAAATGTGATGTCTTTGAAAATCTTCTGGGAGTGGAACTCAAGAGTAACTGCTCCAGCTGGTAGAAGCACCCTTGGCTGAGAACTACCTTTTGGAGCCATCCCTGATTCAGGGACAAAGGTCACCTTCAGAAGCCCAAGGCCGTGTCTCTTCCTACAGCCCCTCTGTTCTTCCATCAATTCCTGACAATTATTAGTTTTTGGCTTAAATTTCTGCCTTTTAATGGAAGTAGGAGAGGAAAAAAAGTTGCTGTAGGTAGCCAAGTGCCATAGGCAGAGGGGACACTAATATATGAGTTAGGTAGCAGCAGAGGCCTGGGAGTGTGCAAACGAGATGGGAGAATACGGGAGATTTTCCAGGAAAGCAAACAACTCTGAGGGGAGTGGCCTGGAGCCTCATTTTCACCCTCGTGGGTGAAAATGGCCAATTTTCGTAATGCAGAAGAGTTATGGCTCCCACCTTCCTGAGCAGGATAATCCTTTCAGCGTAGGGAGACAATCTTTGGTGTGTAAGTCACCTTAATAAGGCTCTACAATGTAACTGAATTTTAGCAACAAAAATGTGGAAAAGGTAGAAAAATTAAAAATCGAGAAAAATATGTCTGAGGACTTCCAGTCACAGTCATCTCCCCGCCCCTTTTCTTGTGTCTGCCCAGGTGCAGGTGTGCGCGGCGCGGCAGGTGCAAACGCCCGGCGCGCACCTGAGCCCGCTGCGCCGCGTGTCCAGCAGGGGGCGGCCGGCGCCGGCTGCCTGGGCTCCGCTCCCGGCCGGCCCCGCCCCCAGCCGCGAGGGCCCGGTGGCGGCGGGGGTGGCGGGGAGCGTCGGTCCGCGCACCGACAAGGCTCAAGAGCGGCGGCTCCGACACGCGCGGCTGCTCCCTGGGTCGGTGTCGCTCCGGCTCCCGCACCTCCTCCCGGTACCTGAGCGGGGGCGGCGCCGCGGCCTCCTCCCCGCCCGCAACTTCTGCCCCGCCGCTGCCGCCAGAGTAAAGGTCGCCGGCCGCAGCTCCTCTGGGAAGCCGGCTGGGCAGGTCCGGGGAAGGGGAAAAACAGAAACTCTCTGCCAGTCCGGGAAGATGGCGCCAGGCGGGCCGGCCGCGGACTGAGCCGCCGGGCAGCGGGGAGCCGGGACCTGCCCACCGGGGCACGAGCGAGGGCCGCCCGCCAGGTGCGGCGCCCCGGGCTCCTGCCCGGCCCGCGGGGTCATGTCGGTCAGCGAGCTGTACAGCCAGGTGAGTGCTGGCCAGGCGCCGCGGCCCGGGCGGGGACAGGTGAGGCGCTGCGTGGGGCTGGGGGCGGAGCGCACCGGGCCACAGGGGCGCTCGGGGGTCGCCGTCTTTACCTCCTGGAGCCGGGAGGTACGCGGAGGTCCCTCCTGGCTCTTCGTCTCCATCCTCACCTCCTCTAACTTCAGGTGGCGGAAAAAGTTTCTCTGTTCTGGGAGCGCTCCACACAGACCGGCCGTCCGGCTCTTGGCGGCCCGCAGCGCCAGCATGGCAGCCGCGCGGCTCTGCAGTTAACTGGGGCTGCCGCTCCCTCCCGGCCGCACTGCCATCCCTTTCCTTGCCCGGGCTCGGCTCCAGCGGAGTTCCATGAACTGGCGGGGAGGTCCCTGCCAGCTCCCAGCCCGGACAGTCCCCCACCTCCGTCACCCTGGCTTGTGGACCCCGTCCCGGGTGCCCTGCAGTGCCGGCTCCCAAGGTGCGCCCCCAATATTTACCTTCCTTCTGTATGCCATCTAGGGACCTCTGAACTTGGGTGGAAAGGGACCTATGAGAAGCATGGCGGCTAGGGGGAGGGTGTGTAAGCAGTGGGTGAAGAGGTGCACCATTATCTCTGTTAGACCCGGGGGAAGCGCATCCTGAATTTGACGGGGATGGATGAATAAAAACAGCCCACCTGGGTGGGTAATTAGAGGGCTCCAGTCTTCGTGGAGAGGGGGTCAGAATAACGTAGACTTGGGGGCGGGGTATGGATTTTCGAACTACCCTCAAGGTCAGAATGGATGTGCGAATCTCAGTGCTCAGAATCGGGAACAGGTGCGGCCACAGTGGAGCTGCCCGGTGCTCAGAATCCAGAACAGGTGCGGCCGGAGCGCAGCTGCCAGGTTCTGCCGCAGTTGCGGTGGTTAAAGTTAGGGAGCAGCCGCTGCTTTCTGGAGAGTCCATGGTTGAGCCACAGCTCCCTGCCGGGGTCCCCTCTGCTTCAGCCGGGCGCGGGGGGTAAAAGGGTTAGAGGCCTTTACACACGTGTTCCACACGCCTTTGAAAAGCAAGTTTCGGATCTCCCAGTATCTGGTCTTCCTGTTCATCGCTGGTGGCCAGGACACGTTTGACAGTGCCTTGTGCGCACGCCTCAGTGCAGATAGGTGTGCGTGTGTGCGCTGCGCGAGCGTGTGGTGTGAGTGTGCTAGTCCAGGGCACCGACCCCAGCCAACAGGTCTGGGCGGGGTAGGAAGAACTATTTCTGCGTCCTCAACCGGGATTGTTCCCTGCTGTCCAGAGCGTGGGAGGAGCCCTTCGGGTCCGTAGGCTGGCCACCCCTCTTCGTTTGAAGAATTTTTTAAATCCCTCTCTCCCTCCAGGGGGAGCGAAGCTGGGATGGGTGGACACTCACCTGGCTGGGGTCAGGGCCACCGTGCCTTGGATACCACCTTCACGCCCAGCCAGGGACTCCTGTGAGACCCCAGGCAGCAGTCAGGATGGACTACAGCCTTTGGGGGAGCAGTGGAGGGTGGCCTTGGTGAAGCACCCTGCCCCTTTTACTTGTGGGGGTCTCTGGAGCAGCCCTGCAAGCTCCACTTCCAGTTCTTTCCCTGAAGCAGATTGGCAGAAACTGGAACTGGCGCCAGGGAAAAATCCTGAACAGTAGTGTTGAAAGAGCTGTCTTTGTTTCCTTAAAGTCCAAGGAGGTACAACTTGTACTTCTAAGAGGAGCCACTCCACTGACTGTACCTATAATATATTGAGTCCTTTATCAGACAATATTACCTGCTGTATTATATGAAGCCAATGGACAACTGAAAAAAATCCTTAATATTGAGTTCTAGTTTTGGAAAACAACACCAGATTGGTT
The DNA here is from genome assembly GCA_963574355.1 of Loris lydekkerianus. Lineage (NCBI taxonomy): Eukaryota > Metazoa > Chordata > Mammalia > Primates > Lorisidae > Loris > Loris lydekkerianus. The sequence continues at coordinate 10,866 of CAUYPK010015938.1, read as the reverse complement.
TAAAAGACAATACTTTGAGGGGAAGCCACTCAATTTGATTTTCAGTGAGAAATGGGTATATTACTTGTTAACTCAGGGCTGAATTAGTGGGGGTCTGAACTCAAAGGGTTTCAATGTGCTTTTTCTTATGGAGATACGAACAAAACTGATGTCACCAGGGGAAAGGTCTTAAGATTTTTCTAGAGTAGCTAATTGGAAGTAGTTCAAAACAAATATCAGCATTTTCTAAGGGCTTAGTGGACCACATCTTGCTCTGTTAATGGGTTTCTAGTTCTTAATCACAGTGTTTTTTGAATCTGAAATCAAGATCTTCTGTGACCAAGGAAACAGCTGGTAGAGTTGTTTAGAGAAGCTGGTTTGTTTTCTTGCTGGCAAACTTAAACACACACGCTTGACACTGAGAAGCAGTTTCATTGTTTCCTCACCACTCCCCTTGCCAGGCCAGATTCTCAGGGTGCACATGAATCATACAGAGAAATTGTGCCTATTACTTAGACTTACTTTGTTTCTTGAGGAGCTAATGTGTTCATTTTAGTGTATTCTCAAGATAGCCGGCGTTCCCTTCTTATTTTTAACCTGCTATTGGGTTTTTCTAATGTGATGAACACTGGATCAGACGCAGACTTTAATGTATTATGCATGATGGAAATATCCATTATGCCAATAGCACTTGTAAGTATATAGGAATGGAAAATTTAAAACTTTTATCATAACTGTTTAGTGACATAGTTGGAAGACCTTGTTGGAATATGAAACATTTAAGCCTATACTACATATATAAGCTTGTAAGTATAGTTTTCAATAATTTGAGTGTTTCTAGTTACCCAAGAAGACTTGTTTTCCTTCCTTTTTTCATGCTCTTCTCTCTTCATTTTCCAACTGGGGGTTGAAACACTGTGTTTTCTTTGGGTGCAAGGGGGGAGTTGAGTTTAGTCACTGGCTAAAGCTGTGTTCCATGAACAAATATAATATACTCCTGATCTCAGTAGACCCAATACCCTGCCTTTTGAGAAGTTGCTTTTAGTGATGTTTATATGGGTGGAGAAAGAAATCATTCAGTGCCAGACACTTTCAAGTGATGTTAAGATGAGTCAGCCTCATTCACTCTCACATCAGCCCCAAAGGTGGAGCTGACCGCTGGCTCTGTTGTCACAGAGGCATATGTGGCACATGTTAGGACCTGGCTTCTAACCTACTGGAAAAGACAGCATGGGCTTGGCTTGATGTGCACAGGTCCCAGAAAGAAGCCCGAGCATGGGCAAGCATGGTTATTTTATTCTGATTTGATAGCAGACAATAGTCTGATTTTAAAGAATAAAATAACCTCTCTCCCTCAGGCTGAATAATGCAGTTCTTTAGAGAAGGGTTATTCTGGATGAAAACTACAAATACTATCTCACATACTGAGATTTTTGTTCAGTATGCTACTTTAATTCTAGCCAGCAGAATGACTGGATGTCATCAGAGGGAAACCACTGCCCTTAAAAATCCTTTTTCCTGCTTGGGTTTTAATTGATAGGTACTGTGTAAGCAGCAGATTTGAGTACTGGGAGGTTACTTTATTGGCAGACTTTCTGCGGATGGAAGCTTTCCACCCAGGAGCACTTACTGATGGTGCTGATTTGGGACCATTTTTTTTTGAAAAATAGAACTCCTTGCTCTTGAGCAGGTGTCTCCAACTGCCCCCTTTACCTGTGTATCAGGTAGTGTAGTCTTCTCCCACATGTTTGGAGGGCAGCAAGAGCCACCTGTTTCCTCTGCCCACCCACCACCACTGGGTGGCTAATGATTCAAGTCTTTTGCTTTTGGCTCTGAGTGACATTTTTTCTAAAAAGTAGTGATGTTAAAGAAACGAGGACTTGGTTGACAGGTTCTTTTAGCATCCTCTTATTCCCCAGTGCTCTTTACTTGCATGCTGCCTTGATGTGTGCTTACTGCCAAAAGCCAGCACCTGTGTAGTAGTCACAGCTCCCTGAAGTTCTTTGCTTGTGCTTATAAGGAGTCTGAGAATTTACATCAGACTCTTTTCATTGGGCCACATTTTAGACCTGTTCCATGGAGTATAACCTTGCCCTTCCACCTTGGGAATGGAACAGGTCTAAATTGTGGCCACAGTTTCCAGAGTTCTTTTGCAGGGCAGAGCTAAAGTTACTCTGCTTGAAGCTTTCCTTAATATCATATCCTTGCTTGGCTTCCTTCCCTTCCCCACATCCTTCCTCCCCTACTGGGCTTTCCTGGGAATACTTCCCAGGAATCTCTTGAGGAGTCTTCATCTCAGGATCTGATTCTGGGAACCCATATTAACCTATAGCTCATGGTGGCAAGGCCAAATGGGTGTTGCAAAGCTTAAGGGATTTGGCCTCTGTAATGTCCCAGGTGGGGCTGTAGAGCAGTGTGGAGGCTGTGTGACACTCCCACCTTTCTTATTAACCTTTTCTTTGCCTTGCATATTTAACCTCTTCAAGCCCTGGTTCTAATTCCCTTTCTCCTCTGCTCCTGGGATCATCAGAAATCCTAAGTATGCAGATAAACTATCTGGTTCACAGGGCATGTTCTCTGCCTGCAAACTGGACTCCTGAGCAGGTTCTTACCCTTACCTCCTGTTGGTAGTTTTTATGTAGTTATCTTCTCAACTTGGCTGAGATTCTGGAGAACAGAGGCCATATCAAACATTTTTTGGGAAGCCTCCAGTGTGTTTAGCCATAAACCTAAATATGCAAAGTTCTCTAACAATGCAAGATTACCCGTGTATCTTGAGTGGAACTACTTGGGAGTTTACAGGTACTTTGTAGAAGCGTTGGTCTGGTGGGCTGAAAATAGTGGGGGAAAGGCCTCTTTAAAGGCTGCTTTAGGAACAGTGGGGTAGAACAGGGCTTTGAAATGGATTTGAATATGTGAGGAAGCTGTGAAGGACACTCCTGGGAGGCAGGGAGAGTGTGAACATGGGGATAGGCATAAGCTAGGCATATTTGGGGATAGTAATCATAGCAGTATTTTAAAAACTATTTTGAAATCTTACACATACAGAAGCACTGCAAAAATAGCACAGTTCCTGTGTCTTCCCAGATTTCTTTGTTAACACTTCATATAACCATAGCGTAACTACTGAAACCAGAAACTAACATTGGTATTGTGCTGTGCATTGATCTACAGACCTTATTACTGGAATTTCACCAGTTTTTCCACTACATCTTTTGTAGGCTAGGATTCCATCTAGAATTCAGCATCACCCTTAGCCTTTAACTCTCTTGTGTCCTCCAGTTAGCAACAGTTGCTTAGTTTTGCCTTTCGTGACCTTGGCACATGAATATTGGTCCATTATTTTATAGAATGACTCACTTTGGGCTTGTCTGATTATTTTCTCATGCTTAAATGGAATTATGAAATTTGAAATTTTGATGTGAATTTTTTTTGCAAAAGCACATCAGAAATGCTATGTTTTTTCTCAGCTCATTTCAAGAGGGACATGATAACAGCATGTCCCATTACCGATGGGGTCACTTCTATCTCTTAAGGTGATGTCTGTCAGATTCCTTTTACTGAAGAACGGAATTTATAGATTTGGATCTGGGTGCTAGGTGTGCGTGTCACTACTGTTCATAGTTACTTAGAGATCACTGAGACTGAAACACAAATGTTTATAATGAGCAAAGGAAAGCGAAAGGTTGAATATAACCTTGAAGTTTCCAGCGTAAGCGTGGACAGAAAAGTCAGATTGGGGCAAGGGTAATTTTTGACTCTTGAAGTATTGAGCTTGGGGTGACAATGGTTTGTCTTAGTGGAAATATTTATATTTGGAGACTTAAGAATGAACCTAGGGGAGAAATGTCAGGATCTAGGTTTTTTGCAAATAAAAGATAACTGGGATTTGTTTTTCTTTAATGAGGAAATTCAATTGTCTTACAGTGTGATATTAATGAGGGTAAGAAGATGAGCTTGGTGTGGGCAGACGTGGCGTTTATGGTTGTGGTCTTGATATGAATCACCCTGTTGGTCTTAACTCTGGCACCTTGGGTCTGATACTTTCCTGAGCAGTGATTTATCTGGAAAAATTGGGGTGGAACCTGCATTATGGAAAGGTTATTAGGGGTTATGTAATGTAGGTAAAGTGTGTATGTACCATGGTGTTGGACACTGTATGTTCTTGGCAACTATTAGCTTGCCTCCCCCTCTAGTTGCAGTGCTAGGTGGCAGGTAGTGTTACCATTGAGACCTTTTTTTCCAAGCCTTCCCTGCTATCCTACAGAGATATTGATCACAAGGGGACTTGGTGAGAGAAGTGACGATTTCTACAAACACATAACTACAAGAGCAGTAGAGAACCAAGGCATGAGGAGAAAAGGTTTCCATCCCCCACCCACCCTGGGGAAGGAGAAAGAACAATTTGAAGTCTTAAATATAAGCTGTGCTTTCTAGTATCCTATAATAGCTTTAGGAATTAAAAAGCATTTTTCATAATGCTCCTTCCCCCCCCTTTGTGAATACAAATGATTATTGAAACAATTCATATAGGGCAGAAGAGTCAAAGGCTCTGCAATCTCCCTCTTAGAAACAGCTACTATTAACCATTTAGGTTTTTTCTCTGGGCCTGTGCTGTCCAGTAGGGTAGCCCCATGTGGCTACGGGACTTTTCTAAGGGGCTGGCCCTAATCGGGATGAGCTAGAAGTGTGAAAAACTATACACACTGGATTTCCAAGACTTACTAGAAAAAATGAATATACAATGTCTCATTTATATTTTTTGTAGCGATTTGTAATGTTGATATGATCTATTATGCTAAATTTTTGTTCATTTCCCATACTTTTTAATGCGGTTCTTAGAAAACTTAGCTTCATATGTGGCTAGCATTTATGGTTTGCATTTTATTTCTATTGGGCAGTGCTGCTTAGACTTAGGCACAATATGTACTCAAATGAGATTTTCACAAGTCCTAAAATTTCACCTATGGCTATTTTTTCTCTGTAGCATATAAAAGTAATTTTTCCATTTTGATGATTATACAGAATGGTAGCATATAGGTGTACTATATTATTTTAGCATTTAAGTTTTTATTTTTTCACTTACGTGTAATAATTGTACAAATCTATGGGGTACAAAATGATCTTTTTAAATTTTTTTTTTTTTTTTTGAGACAGGGTTTTACTCTGTTGCCCTGGCTAGAATGCAGTGGCGGCATCATAGCTCACACCAACCTCAAACCCTTGGATTCAAGTGATCTTCCTGCCTCAGCCTCCTGAGTAACTGAAGCTACAAGCATGTGCTTCCCTTTTTCTTCCCTTCCTTTTTTCTTAAATAGTAACAGGGTCTCATTCTTACTCAGACTGGTCCCAAACTCCTGACCTTAAGGAACCCTCCCGAAGTGCTGGGATTATAGCCAGCACTGTGCCTGGCCATTCTTTATTTTTGTTTTTTGATACATGTACACAATATATGATCAAATCATGGTACTTAAGATATCAATCATTTCAAACATTCATCATTCTTTTGTGTCAGGAACATTTGAAATTCTCTCTTTTAGCTTTTGGAACACATAATTGTTAATCTTCTGATGTTGTGAAAAATGTTACAGAATGTTCTTGTAGCCTCGTTTATTTTCTCAGGACAAATTCTTACAGGTGAAATTGCTTGCAGGCACATTTACAGTCTTCACTGATATAGGAAGAAGGTTCTGAAAAAGAGCCAGTCTTCACCCCTCCAGGATCCGGTCGTTGCTTTGTTGGTATGGGGGCGGGGTTTGTTTTGTCAAAACCTTAACACTAGAAGCTTTATGCATAAAGTTGACTTTTGATTGGCAGGTTGCACATCTTTTCATATGCTGGGTGTTTATTGTAAGTTTCTTTGTATTTCCTGTTTATATTGAACAATATTATAACTGGTTTTTGCTCATTAAAAATGTTATTAGAGACAAAGCATGGAAACTAGGATATTTAATATAAAATACATCTTTTGAAATAAGTCACCTTGGCATATGTTTTCCTCTTTGTTCTAAGTGTGTATGTTTTCAGATGTGCAGTTAGAAAACTGCTTGTTATGACAGCTGTTAGGGAGGATTTTTGTGTTGGGTCATTTCTAAGCTCTACAGTTTAGCTCATTTCATAACCCTATGATGTAGGTACTGCAATCACACCATTTACAAGCAAGGATCTTTATTTTTGAGACAGTCTAACTTTGTCACCCTTGGTAGAGTGCAATGGTGTCACAGCTCACTGCAACCTCAAACTCTTGGGCTTAAGTGATCCTCTTACCTCAGCCTCCCAGGTAGCTGGGACTACAGGCATCCACCTCAATGCCCAGCTATTTTTAGAGATGTCTAGCTCTTGCTCAGCCTGGCCTCAAATTCATGACCTCAGACAATCCGCCTGCCTTGGTCTCCCAGAGTGCTAGGATTACAGGCGTGAACCACTGTATCCACAAGCAAGGCATCTAAGACTTACATGACGTTCCCAAAGCTGCCTGGCTTTGAAGGCCTGGGTTCTGACTGCTGCCTTCCAGAACGTGTCTGTCGCATTGGTGGTGGGTCTGAAACATCATTTTGGCATAAAAAAGGCTCTGATATAGAGGGTCCTTTCTACCTAGCATGTCCCTCCCCAACCCTTAGCAACAGAAAGCCCACCCAGATTAGAGAAGCGTGTTCTCCATGTGCAGAAAGGGCAGATAGTCTGATCCTGCTTGTATTCTTTGCCACCACCACACCCAGCCTTGTGAACGTCCTGATGCTGCTTAAAACTCTTCCAAATGTGGGCACAACACCTGCTTTTGGCTTTCCTTTGGCCAGATAGTCCTAAAAGAGATCTATTTCTTTAAAAAGGCTAAATGTAACAAAAATTGTCTTAATTCCTTTTGTATTGCTATGACAGAATACCTGAGACTGGGTAAATTATAAAGATATTCATTTAGCTCATGGTTCTGTGGGCTGGGAAGTTCAAGGGCATGATGCTGGCTTCTGGAGAGTGCTTTCTCATTTAAACACAGCAAAGGTCAAAGAGACAAAAATCCAAGGGGTGTTGTGGCTTTCTAACAATCCACTCTGGTGGGAACTCTCCCAATTCCACAGGAAGTCAGTCTTGCCAGAATGAGAACTCACTCACTACCATGAGAACAACTCTGAGCCATTCATGAGTGGTCCACCCTGAGGACCCCACCTCCCAACATCACCGTAGTGTAGTGGGAATCAAATTTTAACATGAGTTTTGGAGGGGACAAGCAAACCATATCCAAGCCCCAACATACATGAAACTCAAGGAGCATAGGATTATTTCTAAGACTAACCATACTTTCACCCCAGGGCTTTGGTCCACATTCCCTGTCTCCATACCTCTTGCAACTTATAGTAGAAGGTGGCTTCCTGCTGTGCTTGATGTCTAATAGGCACTTTATTCTCTTCCTGGACTATGACCAGAGAACCGTGTGAAACTTCTGTAAGTCTTGCCCCGTTTGCCCCTTTAGTCATAGGTCTTCACGTTTATGGATATGTCCTGCCCACTGCCAATTAGCTGGACAGGTGTTTAATGAAAAATAGAACTTACCTTCTTCACCAAGGTTGTCAACACTGGCCATCTTAGACAAGGCTGCCTCCAGCATCTGGGGACAAAGCCTCACAGGATTGTACTGAGGACCCAAATCGTTCCCCATCACATATCCCTAGTAAGGTGCTGATGGAGGATTTGCCGAAAGCACTACAGAAACATTCATCAGGGGCACTTTTAAGTTTGACACAAAGGAAGTCCTGGAGTTCTCTGGCTGGATATAGATGGGCACTAATAGCTTGCTGGTTTGCCTGGGAGAATGAGCAAGTTTATAACATGAGCTCTAAGTTAGTGACTCATAATGCTCCTCTTAAAATATATTCACTGGCTCATAAATTATTTCTCTCCATTGAACAGTTCTAACAGTGCCCTAGACCCTGCAGCTTTTCTCTCATTTGCTGAAGTTTGGGTAGGTATGAAGAGGCTCATCCTTAAAAGTTAAATGATTTCCCCAGTGCTTTTGCCATTACAGAACTCAAATGTGCTGTGTGCCGTGAAATCTTAAGAGGAATGAGAGCTTCTAGAAGCCTTCTACATGGTATTCAAAGACCCATACCTTCTGCATCAAGAAGTTGCCTGCCTTGAAGACCAGCCCCCACAAGGCAAAAATGATACGAGCAATAGAATGCCATTTTCATTTATAATATTACCCGGAAGCAGTGTATTTTGGAAGATGAAAGGGTGCAATATTTGCACCAGTAACTAGTATATATTCAGCTTTCTATTTTATGTATCCTAGACAGTGACTTTAGACTCTGGCTCAGGTTCCGTGTGTCCCCCCCTCCCCCCCAGCTAAGCCCTGCCAACCGCATGATACGTTCTTAGAACATAATGCCTAGTTTTCTATGATGCCCAGCTTTGCTGTCATAATTTAAGGTGCTTTGAAGAATATAAACAGCATGGTAATGTTCTTAGATTTCTGAAACAAGCAAAATATACAGTATTGTTGAAGGATATACATGTGACAAAACTGAGGAAAAACTAGGCAGTGAAGGAAATAATCTACAGTGGAGTACTAGGAAGGTGGGGGCAGCAGGGGAGCAGGCTAGGGAATGGTAGTGTTTGCAAATTTGGGTTCACAAGCACTCGTTATTATGCCTCATAAGTTAATACTTACGCATCCAGAAAAGGGGGTTCTGCTGAAAATAGGATGAATTACAAAGCCTAATTAAAAGTTATAAAGCCAAATCAGGCAGCTCTGAGCCTATAGGTGATGTTTGGACTCACTGTTTCACTACTTTCATGCATGCAACTAATAGTTGAGTGTGTATATAGAGAATGTCCAAAATATGTATATACATTTTAAGAAAGGAAAAACCTAAATTTATAAACAAGTTACATTTGTATTCTACTATAAGAGGTGTTCAACATGACCTGTATTCATCTTTTGTTACTGTTGTACACACATTACAATGGTAACACTCAATGTATATATTTTTGTACCCTCTGTATTTACAATATCGGAGTCATTGAAGTCATAGGTTGAACCTTAGCCAGACCCTGGATAACAAATAAGATAGGTTCTGTAGGCTAGGTTGAATCTGTATGTAATTTGGAACAGGTAATCTACCTGTTACCTATAATAGCTTCCATTCAGAAGTGTTAGTTTTATGTTTGTAACTTCGGAACTGCCAGTACTCAAATTCCTCATGGTTCCCAAGATAAGGTTTTACATACTGTAGGCACTCAATGTCATCAAATTGATTTAAAGTCCACCTGCATACCTACCGCCCCCTCCAGCTATCCAGGCCATGGCTCTTTGAGGAAAGGCTTCTCTTTATCAAGGAGCCAGCTTTGTTGTAATGTTATCTTCTGTGATTTTTGGCAAGGCTTCTGGCTTAGGTACGCAGTGGAAAGCCCATCTGTTTGCTCTGGCACTGCTTAAGTCTATGGAATATGGAGCCCCTGTCAGGAGATAATTGAATGTTTTCCTTTTTTATTACTGTGCTCAAAGGCTTAGCACAAGGTATTAATTGTGGAACATAAGCAAAGTAACGTTTGTAGATATGAAAGTTAATACAATAGTCTTGCATTTGAATATCCTGATTTTTATACACCCAGGCATTTGGTCATTTATTTTTGCCCTTCCCAAGGTTATCATTTATGTCAAAAGTGTAATCTCTATTTCAAGTTTTTATTAATAATCTTATCAAGACTCCTAGATATTTGCCTAAAGGGGAACAAACGTGGATCTTTCTGCCTCTTCTCAGACTAGCACAAACGGGTGGCCTTCAGAAGAGTTAACAGTGAATCTGGGAGGAAAAACTAGATCAGGTCAGTTTCAGTCTTGTCTGCCCTGGGAAAGATTGCAATACTCATCAGTTTTGATCTGAAGATTCAGACCATCTCATTCATCACTCAGATAACAGACATGCAGGGCATGTACGTTATAGCCAATACATGTGGGGAGAGTCCTGCAAAGTGGTCTTCTAACTTTGAGTTCTTCCAGTGATTCATTTATTGTATGAATAGCACCAAGGAGGTAGGAGTACATTGAAGTGAGATAAATTGCTTTATCTCATCAGATTTAATCACATTCTCAATTTGCCTGTATTCCCTAATGAGAGCTAATGTTTATTTGTAAAATAAGGAAAACGAATGTCTCCATAGCCAGTAGTGTTTCTTTGCTAGTAAGCTGCTTGCTCTTATAACTGTCATCTTACTTTGTGTACACATGTGACTAAACAAAGCTGTATGCACCAAAATGAGAGTGTCCTTAAAATGCAATTTTTTTTATTTGAGACACAGTCTCACTATGTCACCCTTGGTAGAGTGCCGGGCCGTCACAAATCACAGCAACCTCAAACTCTTAGGCTTAAGCAATTCCCTTGCCTCAGCCTCCCAAGTATCTGGGACTATAGGCGCCCGCCACAGTGCCCAGCTGTTTTTTTGTGGTTGTCGTTGTTCAGTTGGCCCAGGCTGGGTTCGAATCCGCCCAGGCTCGGTATATGTGGCTGGCGCCCTAACCACTGTGCTATGGGGGCCGAGCCCAAATGCAATTTTTTTAAATGACCAACATGCCAGGTCCTGCACATCTGAATGCTGTTTCCTTCACGAGGGCCACTTTGGGCAGAGGTATGAAGATGCTAGAACTTGACAATATCACTCTGCTAGTGTGTTCTTTTGATTTTTCTCTATGGTGGCAATATTTCTCAGCCTGGAAGGAGAGCTTTCTGTTGTATAAATAGTTAAAGGTTATTCAGAGACCTGAACTGTTTGAAGGATCGTATAGGGAGATGTTGACTTACACTGAGTTATAGACCACGTGTAACTGCCAGGTATGGATGTCAATTTTGTGTGTGACCTCTTTTTTTTTTTTTTTTTACCATAAGAACTAAA